>VYYJ01004102.1:0-14359 GCA_021029165.1 Cyphoderus albinus
TTGCTGGCTTCACCAAATAAAATTCTCAACTCGAGTCGAAAATTGCAAAATGAAATGACAGAGAAGAGTTGAGCGAGTGAGCCACTCTCCCAGGAGAGATGACGCGGCAGAGAAACAACAAAGTTGTGGCCATACTAGAGTAGACAAGACATAACACTAAACCAAAGACCGTATTCTCATAAAATGTAAATGTGGACAGAAAAAATCTTTCTCACTCGGCGCGTCTCTTCTTTCTCTCGCAAAAGTTGCATGGTCTCGCTTGTTTACATAATAGATTCGCGGTGAATGAAATCACAGATACTCATCTCTTCGGCTAGTGTTTTAATGTAGTGCACAAACAATTTTCAGTGACACGAGATGAGAACTTGGCTCACAATAGGCTCAAATGAAATGCTCTACATAGTATAAAGAATGGTTTTCGAGTTTCAATTAAAAAGTGTAAATAAATGGAAAGCCCGTGTGTACATTTTATGTGTGTAGTAGACAAACGCAGAACAAACGCACACGCGACGCTAAGATAATTTTTTCTACGAGATAGAAAGAGAAGCGCGAAAAAGCGTATTTTTCTCTCTCCAGTTAAAAAAATAAACACTTGAAAAAGATTACTTTTTTCTTTGCTGTCGCCTGTCGCCTTCACAAACACAGCGAAATAAAATTGCTAATAAATCATTTTTGGTGCAGATGATAGGATTTATTTACGATAAGCCGGAGTTTAGTCAAGAGACAACAAGCCACAGAGTTGACGTTGACAATTTTCATTTAGCAGCTACAGCTACACTTACGGTCTGAATGAATGAACACAGAGAAGAACACACAGAAGCATGTGTCCAAAAATAAATGCAGCGATAGTGTCGAAGGTGATCAAAAACAGAGACGCACACTTATATGTGGACACAGTTGATGATTATTTATTGCCCGAATAGCGCACAAGGTTTTCTCGCACTTTTTAATATCCTTGAAGTCAATGAAACGAAGTGGACAGTAGCAAACAGAGTCGCAAGCACGCACCAGTTTGTTGCTGAGAGGTGAATTTATTTCATTTTCCGCATGTGCAAAATATTGTTAGATACATGACACTCCAAAACCAACAAACAAACGCACTTCATTCAACTAACAAATCAAGTTGGACTGAAGTAGTTAAAATCCAAAAAGTTCTCTGTTTCTCTACGAACAGACTGTCGTGTAAAAATCACTTTTATTGTTTCAAAAGCACCATCTCCACAAATGCGGCTTCAACCAGCGGACCGACCGCAGGAACACATCAACTTTGCACAAGATTCTCGAGAAGACTGACTCAGGTTGCTACAAATGCATTGAGAGTATCTCGACTCTCAGTCACTGAGATGTGATGATAACTCTCTCACTCCCCTTCTTTTTCCTTTTCTCTCTGAGCCACACAAGTCTTTGGTGTGTGCACCAGCACCACTCTTTGCCATAAAGACTGTGAGTCTCAGCCCTCAGCCATCAGAAGCAGAGCCAAAGCAACACGTTTTTTTCTCTTTTTCTTGAAACAAACGTATGGCTTCATGAAACTTCTAGCACGAAACTAAACTGCTACAAGATGAAACTTTCCTGTTCTCCGCTGAGTTCAGCCCAGACCAAGCAATATTGACTTGAACAATTCTCATAAAGATGGAAATCACTCCCCAATATATGGACACAGACACGCACAGACACACGCACTGAATTGTATTGTGCGTAGCGAAACNAAGATGGAAATCACTCCCCAATATATGGACACAGACACGCACAGACACACGCACTGAATTGTATTGTGCGTAGCGAAACAATAATGTTTCGTGATGACGATGTTGATGACGACTATAGAACAGCATCGTTTACATTATCGGTGTGTATTTTGGAGAGAAATCTTGAAAAAAGAACTCTTTAAATTTTTCGGTGCATTATCCTTTCGAGAGGCTGTGTCGGGTTGGTCTGGTGTTGTGTAATAAATACAATACAATGTACACATTGGAGAAGGAAGGTGCGTTGTGTATGGATGGATTGTTGAGATAACCAAATAAAATTTTATTTGGCGGATGAGGATATTTATTAAAGCTTTGAGAGAAATGAAAAGATAGACTTGTCTACTCTTTTATTTTACGATTTCGTTCGTTCCGCGGAGATGGAACGAATCAAACAAATTTGCAATTTATATATTTTTGCTCGACTTCCTCATTTTCATTTTTTCGGAGCGTGGTGCGATCGCTGTTCTCATTCCGACGAGTGCGAGTCAAATCTAAATAAATATACATAGACCACTTTCTATCAATTCTGGAGCTGCTTTGAATTTTTGCACTCTTGCATGTTTTTGACAGGAATGTAAAAAATGCTAGATTTCTCTTCTTTGCACATACATTTTGTTCTGTTTGGACCGACTTCCTTCTAATAAGTATCGTGAAGTAAAACACAGCATTCTTAAAAGTTTATCGGACTTTCTGTCTTTTGACGGTTAAATATTTGCGTATAAAAACGCACACGCATCCGTTTCCCTTTCCCTAAAGTGATTTCTGCCTGCGTTTTTGTTTAGATTCAAGACAGACCAAAAAATTCAACAGAAGGGCACTAAAGCAAATATAATGGAGCATTAACATAAATTATGAGTGTGGCTCGTAAAATTATAAAATATAGAAAAAATGAAATTCCTTCATCTAAACATTATTATTTATATTTTGGCAAACTTCCCAAACAAACTTTGAATATTTTTTTCAGAGGGAAATGTGATCAAGTAGTAAAAAGGAACGTATGTAACTTGAGGAGAGCTCCGTCTGAGAAAATGTTAAGCGAGGGGAAAAACTTGACGGTTGCGTCCATTTTCACTGTCATAAGCCACCTACTTTTGAAAATAAAAAATAAAATGTTTAACAAGATAAATTTTTAGTCTGCGCGTCTTGATCTGTGTCTTGTTGTCGTTGTGTCTGTTCTGAAACCATGTGCGTAAAAAGTATAATGGCTGCACTGTTGCGTTTTTTTGCCAACAGGCTTCCAAAGCTCAAAAAATGCAGTTCACTTGACTCGGCGGTGCAGTAGGCACAGACGGAGTATAACGAAGTGAGCATAAAAACTTTTTTATGTTTTGTGGATGAATTACTCATTCTCTATTCATAACCAGTATTTTGTGTGCACACAGAGAGACACGCATATTGTCAATGGGGTAACATATTGCGCACATAAAAAATTTAGTTTTAAACAGCTTGACATATTTTTATTGCAGAATAGATTACTTTTTTGAAACAGAGTCTCTTTATAGTTTTTCATTGTCAAAAGAGTTTTCCTTTTTGACCTCGGCCGCTTATCTGAAGCCAAAAAAAAAGTTTACAAAAATTGTTCAGATAGTAGTAACCCATTAAGAGAGTGGCAATGAATAAATGACTATCTATGTCTCAGTTTGAGAACAATGTTAACCCATTGATCTCTGGTTGAGATTTGAAATGTGACGTGATCCTGACATGCAAATCTTAATCCTATCGCAATCTCACATTTATAACCCACAAAGAAAACATTGTTGTTTAGAAATATTCTATGTGGTCCCGGTTTGATTTGGATTAGCTTAACCTTTGCACACGACGCGTAAAAAATGTTAGCTAAGCCAATATTTTATCTCTAATTCAAATACTGTTCTTGTTAGTTTTTCCACTGTCTGATAATCTGACTGTTTTTGTTTGAAGATCACGAGCAACTTTGAACGTCATTAATAAATTATAAAAATTTAAAGTAAAGATCACCAAGTTCAGTTGCCTTCATTATCAAAAAAGTGAGTGGGGAATCGAAGAATCTATGTATCTAATACCTTACACACGTCGTCGTTTATTTTTGGCCACATTATTTATTTTTGGACTCAATTTCCTCAGACAGAGGGGTTTTGAAAGGAAACATTTTATTGTTGCAAACCCAAGTTTCATGTTTTGAATGTGCCAAAAATGGCAGCACGTCTTTATCATTACGTCTGTTGTGCGTGCTCCCCATTACAAACAGTGTCCACATTATTATTTTCCACCCTTTTCGTCTCGTCTACTCAACAACATCAACATTAGTGGCATGGGCCAATATCTGAGTAAATTATTATTCTCTCGCCGTTTTCTTACCATTTTCAAATAGTTCCTTTGCAAACTGTCTTGTCATGCAAATTTAGCAAAATTCGCAGCACCCTACACTTAACTTAAACCTGTGCTTCCCAGCATTTTTCAAGAGGGTTTATCATAATAAAATGGACACACGCTACCTTCCCTTTTAATAATAATAATACGTATTTTCAGGGGAGACGCAAGGTAAGCAACCATTTTATGTAGTATCGACGAGAACAGGGATATTGCGTTAGCTCCTGTCCTACAAAGGATTTTCAACTCCATCACACACATCCTAAGGCTCCACTTCTTTTATGGAGATGTGATGATCATCATCATCGTCATTGTCGAATGAGGCTCGGGTGGCCATTTTATTTTATCCATAAGAGTTTTCTATTTTAGCACATCTTTCTCACTAGTCAGCGGAAAAAAGAGAAAATTGCATTCTTGCAGAACAATTGGGTTACGAGCGAAAGGAAAAGGCTGACTCTGTCAACACTACATCATTTACAATGTAGCGTTTCATCATGCTCCCTTTTATTATAGGGCCATACGCTCTTTACCTTACATCATTATCATAATCATAATGCTAGTCCGGGCATGTCACCACTTTAATAATATTATTATTTGTCTTACCCGCAAAAAGCAAGAGGAAAAAGAAAATTGTTATTATATGTCGTGATGACATACATGATGTCATGTGCACATGTGATAACTTGCTTATTTTTATAACCCATATTCGCTCTCTGCACGTAACTAACTTGGAAAAGCGGAAGAGAATTTACGGCGCTAATAGTGAAATAAGACACATTTCCTTTCTTGTTCTCTCTGACAACTTCCACTCCGTTTCAACTTGTGTTTCTTTCTTTGTCTGAGCGTGTCTTGAGTCTCTCTCTGGAGAATGGAGCAGTAGAGCAGCGATAGTGCAAACGCGACTTTTTTTATACAAAGTGCCCCTTTTCTTTTTGTCAAGTCTTGTTACTTTTGCGAATAAAGAGAGAACTAGAGAAGCGGATGTGTGAACAAGGCATGGAAGAAATTTAAGGGAAATTGAATTTCATTCTTTCTTTTCTCTAAAGTAAAGACAAGCGAGCAAGCTAAACAGAATTATGTCGAGGGGATAAACCTCTCGTTGCTTTCCTTCCGTACTCAAGTGGAACTGGAGCGAAAACAAAACGCAATGTCCCTTGGTAATGATACTAAGGATGATGGCAAATGAATTGGCATAAAAAGTAACTCTTTGTCTTCCTTGATATATTCTCTGGAGACTTTGCCAATAGAAGAACCAAAGAAATGGAACAGAGCAGTGAGAAAATAAAAACGAAAATTGTGGTAGCGGCAAATAAAATATTATCACAACGCGAATTTTTCTTTCAAAGAGGTACCGACTGCGGTGGCTGCTCCTGAAACTATTTTTGTCATAATGGAAATTGTGATTCTCTGTTTATAAAATGAAACGTTCAAACCAGTCGAAAATCATACGCAGGCTCTTCTCACGAGATGTACTCGTTGTGGGAGAAGAACGTATCATGAGGCAGTTCTGCAGTGTCAGAAAATATATTATCAATGTTAATTTAATGATGTACTGTACATATTTCTGCGTTGTTGGTGGCTTCAGTTAAATAAATGCCAATGTGTGGCACAGAGAGACTCCATTATGATAATAAGATGATTATTACAAAAGATGACAATGATCCACTCTATTTTTATTCGTGCAAGAAAATTTGCTCCATTGTATCCCCGTTTGCCTGTCTCATTTCTACCATTGAGACAAACCTGGGGATCATCATATTATTTCAAAGAGATCATTGTTGTCAACTATGACAAGAATGGAGACACTTTGAAATATTGAGCCTCACTCTTCGTGTGTTATTTACTCATTTTGTTTACAGCCCTGTTTTAACAGTGTCACAGTCACAGATTAGCACTTCAAACCAGAATAAAAAAGTATCCAATTACACATTGTATGAATAATAGCCATATAATCATAATTTACGACGAAAATGAGGACAATATTTTTCCGCGTGAGGTGAAGTAAGTGAACACTAAACGCATGGACTCGCTTTTTGTGCACACCTCTCTCGGCTAAGTTTTCAATTTTGTGTGTTCAAATGTTTTGCTCGCACCCTCCTTCCTCAATTTCTTTTTGGGAGAAGAAATGAAAAGAAGGAGAGTTCAGGGTCAACGAAAGAAATACATGAAATATTTTTTCATCAGCCGTTCCTTTTTTGTGTAATATTGACAATGAATAAGTGTGGGGACAAAAAATGTGCTCAATGCTCACAGATAAATATGCAACGTGTATCACCGTCGTCATCACTTTCCTTTTTCAAGAAAAAAATGTGACTGAGCTCGATGAACGACGAACAACGTCGTCTCTCACGTGACGCTGACACTTGTAAAGAATGAAACTGAGATGCGACAGAGACCTTTTTTGCTTAATGGATATAATATGATTATTAAATGTGTGTTCGTTCGGCGCAAAGAAAAATGTTCTTGTTAAACGTACAGTGATAGATATGAAATTGCTTATTTAATATTATTTATTACTCGGATATCCACATACATAATAATATGGATTGACACAAGTGACACAGTTGTTCCCAAACAAAAATGTAATTATTGTGGAAGGACAGGTAGCGAGCATGTCTATGCATATTATGCAATACGTTTTGAGCCAGACGTCTGACAACCAAAATTCAACAAAGGGGTGAATTTTATTTCCATTCAACCAAAAAAGGATTTCCTTTTCATTATTTTTGTACCCATCATGGCAATCAGACATACAAAAACGCTTTTCCAGTCAATACGTGCACACACATGTCATGTGTAGGATACTCTACAGTATTTCTCCAGATTGCTGCCGACGAGCCGACAAATGATGATGAGCTTCACAAGTGATGCGAGTAAGAGGATTGGGAAATGTGGCAGGTGAAATATACTATCTGACTGGCAGGATACTTGTGACGATGAGATGGTGATGATAACGATGTTTCTAGAATGAAAGATGCATGAGAACTAAAAATCCATGTGTATGTGTATATATTCATTCATCCATGTATGTATACATTGGTATCTAACGTTAAGAACTTTTGTTAGGTGCAAATAAATACACACTCAGCAAGTTTCTCTGTTCCATCTTTATTTTTTCTCAGTGAGAACGATTAAATAATACATATTTAAAAAAGTTCCCCTTTTCCAACAAGTCGGACTGACTGTGAGTGATATGTTGTAGTGATTATAAATGTTACGTAAAATGACGCAAGTGAGTCATCCATCCTCTCCATTCTCAACCAAAAATTTATTGCTAATCTCGTGCATACAGTTTGGTCAGTTTGTGGTATAATATATTCATGCTCATATCTAAAATACCTTAATCTAAAATTAATACACAATTTCTACTGCGATTCGATTCCCCTTATAATCTAGAAAGCTATACTTTTCATCTTATTCAAATAATTCATTTAAAGTAATAGTTGTGCTCCCGGTATTCCGCCGCTCTTTCTTCTTTCTTATGGTACAATAGAGCAGCTTTGTACACCTTTTTATTAAATTACACGCTGATAAAAATTGATGACGCACCTACCTATTTTTACTTTTAGTGCCTGGAGGTACCAACTAGCTAAACTGACCTCGGCTGATTCCCACCATAAAAATAATTTCAGAGCGCATATCAGATCAAACTTTCTATGTCGATAATTTATGTCGTTGATGATGTCCCTATCGTCTGTTGAAAATTCAGAGTATATGTATATGTTTATGCGAAGTTTCATATCGATCCATTGCCAAATGTAATTTTCTAAATTGTTTGATGACCCTCATTCTGATGAAGAAGAAAATTGAACGATACGGGTCTGAATGAATTGATGACGGTTAAAGATTCCTTAATATTTTAACAAATGAACTAAATTCTTTTCAAATTACGGTAGAATCATAAAAGAAGATTTCCGTTTTATAGCATTATTTTGTGTTCGTCATTAACTCAACTAAACGGACCCCACTTTTGTTTTTGTATGATCACCGTTAGGATTTCATTGACCCCGAAAAAAAGTTTTGCTTAGCCCAATTTACTTCAGTAATAAAGTAAACTAATAATGATTTAATGTTTTTTTCACTCTCTTTTTTCAACGGAAGGCATTATGCGCTTTCGTTCGTCTATTCTATAAAATTGCTTGCCGTGGATAAGTGTGGTCATAATCACCTACTTTAACGTGATTATATTTAGCTCCTTTTCGCTTCCTCGTTTACTTGATATTGATGAGCAAATTTAATTCGCAATAAAAAATTTTTCTCAGAAAATATATTTTTGAAGGAGAGCATCTTCTCAAGACAATGTATGTAATCATCAACCAATTTGTTGTAATCATTTCAGGTAAAAAAATAAAATTAACAAAAACAATAATCGCATATCGAATCATGACTAAAAAGTTGTTCATGATTCTGTAACAATAATTTATTGCCTGAAATTGGTATGTAGCATAAAAATGAAAAGGGCCTCCGTAAATTATCGCTTGTCTGTAAAATTTGTGTTGCGCTCGGCGTTCCAGTCGAATGCACGTGCTAAGCACAACGTGAAGCCATTAAAGAAAAAACTCGCTGTTCATCAACTAACTATTAAATAAAATAAACGAAGCACAAGGCACAAGACATTAATGTGACCGTTTCTCATCATCTTCAAAATTTCTTTACAATATATTTTTGTTAAAAAGTATTCTTTAGAAAGACTCTTGTGCACACGAACAGAATCGTATTCAACCTTTTCCTTGATAACCTTCTCAGGCTGTTGTCTTCGATGTAATTATTTTCTCAAAGCTAACACTACGCTAATTAACTTCGAAGTGCCATTAATAAATTAAATGGTACATTTACGTAATAAGCCTATGGTTCTGAAGGTGAAACGAAAAGGTGAGAAGGTGAGCGACTGAAGCGCTTCGCATGTCTTTTCTCCCTTGAGTCAAAGAATCAAACTGAGGAGTTAAGTTTTTAAAGTTACAGCCATAAAAGATACATCCACATTTTTATTTATGAATGACTTATGCTTCCTCCAGAAATAAGCCTTCCATTTCATGAGATACATACCTCCCTTGGAAGTAGTAACGGAATAAAAATAAACTTTTTGTGGACATAACTTTCCATTTGTATACATTTTTCTTGGAGCTGTGGATAAAGCTTCTTCATTCCATTCCATTAAAGATGAATAAGAGAAGAACGGAGGAGTAAGAAAATTCCAGACGCAAGAAGAAGGCACCGACCGACTAAGTAACGAGGAACCTTCGGGATGAATCTGTACGCACATACAATGTATGTATTAAGAATGGCGTCATCTTCACTGCTGAAATTCGAGATCCCCAACTGTGAAGTGAGTCAAGTCAACCGAACGAACAGCAAAGCAACATCGCATAAGTTTTATTAAAGCGGGCAACGTGTACACTTCTTATAATGACGATAATATATTTCCATGAACTATTCCATTGACTCAAAAAAGAAAAGGAAAAGTCTTTAAAATGAAGAGACTCACATTTTTTTGTCTTCCATGCTTTGCTTGCCCAGTGCTTACTTAGTTTAGCTGTTCATTGCTCGAAGCAAAGATTTTTTGTTTCTTTTCAAGCAGATCAGTAGAGAAGAAGAAGAAGGAAAGAAATAACAGGCTTCCCTTTGCCTCGCTTATCTTTCACAAAGGTTGGAGTGCGTGCACACAATTTTACAGGGAGATACACAAAATAAGAATACATCTTAATACAGTAGTAGCTTGAAAAATTTCTACTTGAGTTTGTTACATGAATGTGCGATCTCCTTGAAGCCATTCTACATATTCATGAGATCAACTTTTCTCTTGGTACTTTTTTAAAGGACGCACGAAGATCATATTAGGGATATTCACAGACGAAGTCTACTAAAAGCACTCCGCCTTTGCTGTCTAAATTCTTATTCAGTCAAGCTTTAAGTAAAAATTTATTTAATTTGAGCCGCTTTCAAAAATTGATCCAACAAAAAAGAGAAACAAACAAAAGCGACATACATATGAAAATAACCATCGTTGGTGATCACATAATGCATTTTACTTTATTTTTCCTTTCTCAAATTACTTTTCTGAGAAATCTGTACTTATTTTTACTTTCTCGTAACGGATCCATTTTTCAGGCAATAAGTACATCCATAAGCTAAGCAATGCATCCATAAATTCTGAAATAAAAATAAATGTTTCAATCTGCCCAGCTGCAGGTTACACGTTTTTCTGACCCGCTCACACTGCCACTGCATTACAATGTAGCTAAACATGTTTTGATACTTTTGGGCGAGAAAAATGCAACTGCGCTGGTGGTAGGGTAGAAATATTTATTGGTGGTGGTGCCGTGGTGGAATCTGCTGAGCTGTTTGGTGATGCTACTCATGTGGTCATTTGAAACATTTTTAGAATAAAACAAAATGATGAAACAGCGAGATACGATGCTTCTGTTCTTCTGAACTTGCCCTTTCTCTCAAAAGGTCGTTCTGCACACTCAACGCACACAGTGTCGAGTGAAAAAGTTTATTTTACGGTCTCGGTTCGGTAAGTAGTAGCCGAGAAGAAATAATTTTTCACCCCATTTTGGTCAAAAGATGTGCGTATGGATGACAGATGAATAACTGATGTCAAAGGATTCTCCGGCCCATGATACAGAGATGGTGCGATGCAGCCACTGCCAATAGTTCTAGTTTGGAATAATGTCGATTCGCTTGAGCACCACCAACATTTCCATTTACCGCGTACTCTCAGATAACATAAAAAAGGCATACAACAAGATTGATATTTTTCTGTTTTCTGACGAACATCACGTACAAAAAACAGGCATCATTCTCACTTTCTTCACCAGTCATCACAAATGTAGTATGGACATGATGATTGTCTTTTTCAAAATCAGCATGTTTCTAAGAAGAAACTGGAAATTGGAAATTTCCTTCCAAAAGCGTGAGGAAACAGTAAAAAGCTGCATGTTGCACAAAATTCTTGTTTGATGCAACTGGGATTTGCTGAATCGCCCAAAAAATATTCAATCACTTCAATGTCATAAATTTGGAACATACGTGTATCAATAAAACACTACAGGGGATGGAGTTTCTGTGTCAATTTTAGTCAGTTTAGGTTGAGTTGCGATGAATTAATAAAAACCAAGATGAAACTTTCGAACTCATCTCAAATGCACTCAGGATTCATCCTCATCTTTTCAATTATTTACATTGTATGCAAATTGCTCAACACTTCGTGTTTGTCATGCTTGTTCACACTTTTGCCCTCAATTTTCTTCTTCAATTTCACGCTTGCTCCGTTCTCTTATTTTCTTGTTTTATTCTCTGTACAAAAAATAGATTAACTTCTCTTTTGAAACCCTGTTTCTGTTTACATATTTATTGATATAGAAAAGTTGTCGTGCTTGTGTAAGTTTAGTTGTCTCTGTCAAATCAAATGATTTCACTTGATTCAGATTTCGAGTTGGATCCACCTCTTTAGTTATAATACAAGTTACATTAAAGCAACAAAATTAAAGTTACGTTACGTTACAGTTCAATTTTGTGAGTCATGAGTCAACAAAAAGAAGCTTTCATTCAATCCAGGTCAGTAGCGTGAGTTTAGACAAATCAAAAGAGAAGTCAATGAAACAAAAAAATCAGTTTTTGAATGAAGTCAAAAAGACGCAAAAGCAAAGCCAAGAAGTGGATAGCATCTCTTTTAAAATATATTCTTTGAAGCTCGTTACTTGCTCTGGTAACATCAGCCAGCCAAAAGAACTGAAAAACTTGCTCTGCTCAGATTAAACTGCAACACCTCAACACTCATTTATTTTCAAGACAATCCAGTGATAACCTAATCCTCACACAAATTGCCACTTAAAAAGAAAATTATCACATTGACGCGATGATGACTGACAGCAACAGATCTCCTCGTACATTCATGTAACAAATGTTATGCAAAATAAAATGAATGCAGAGGAGTAGCGCGCCATTTTCTTGCGCATTTGTGCAGACAATGTATGGATCTGCATAATGTCAGTATACAGTTATTGCAAAATTGAAGCATATTATTATTTAGTTGTTACAATATCATCATCATCACGATCGTCATCTCCGTCGCATCCTGACTGAATAAAGGAAAACAAGCCATTATTCAAATGACAAGCGTCCTTTTCTTTTTGTCAACTTCTTCCCTACTTCCTTATCGAGACAAGAAATGTTATAAAATGTATGTTACATTGTAATATTATAAAGCTTACGGCTTATAATGTTTTGTGATGTGTGATGAAACGATCATCTTTTAGTAGATAGTTGATAAGTATCACAAGAGGAATAAGAAAAGTTGACACAGACAACTCGATATTTTTTATTTGAAACTGCCTTCTCTCTTTCAACATACAGTTCAAGACGGGGTCACCAATTTTAACTTTTAGTCAGAGAGGAAAAGAAATATTTTGAAGGAGAAAAGGAAAAGTAGTCTTTTCTTTGTATGAAGAAGAGCGTCTTCAATCAATGTGTCACTTCCGAGATAAAAATGGTAGAGAAGAGCAGAGCAGAGCACGAGACATCATTATCAGTACGATGATCATTATTGGAGAGAAAAAATGTACTGCTTCATTTTATCTTTAAAGAACTCTCTCCAAAAGCTTTACCTCTTTAAGATGCCTTTACTGCACGCTTGAGTTGGTTGAATGATTAAAAGAATAAGTGAATGATAAAAAATTTAAATTGTCATTTTTCAAGCATCTAAGAATAATGTCGTCTTGTCTCTTATTTGCACACTATTTCAACGGCAAGAGAGAGCAGATACATTTTCATGATATGAATTATAGCTGAACCAAAATCAACCGTATAACATTTTTTCTAATTTCGCGAAAAACCTAATGTGCCTAACCTAATCAGTCTCTGTATTAATAGCAACATTAATAATTACGTAATATAACTAATTAGCCCTAACTTCAAAAAATACCAATTAATCGACAATAATTTGAATTTTATTTACGGTTACGTAACAAGAAGTGGTTGTTGAATGAAACTTATCTGCTCTTATTTACCATGTTTTACCTCAATGGTTTAATTTTAATTAAAAAACATTAAAAATAATTAAATAACCACACCAAATGAATAAGCGGGGAACAGCCTAATCTACCATTACAAAATAAACAATGCAACTGTTATCTCTCAATTATGATTCGACCACATTTAGTATTCTTTGTGATAAATAAGAAATAAATCAAGATCAATTTTCATTTTCATTTCATTTTTTTCGCTTTTCTTTTAACAGAAGTATAAGAATAAAGACAATGATTAATGATAATAAAGCCAAATCATTACCATAATATATTTTAATGCGTAAACATATAGTACGCACGAATAATTTCTACAAGATTCGGATAACCTCTCTCTATAGAGGTAGAGCACAACCAATGATAAAGTCATTCATTATATCTGTTTGAAGCTCTTATCATACAAGGAACATGATACACTTACGTGTCTGCCATTGTTGTTGATAATTTAATTTGCTTTATTCCCTTGCATTAATGATATTCCTTATTGTTTTGTTTTTTGTAAAAAAATAAATACAATCTTTAATTCAGTTTAGGTATATGTACTATATAACCTTTGATATGGGAAAATTGCAAAAATTGTATTGTATGGTACTTGACTTGGAATTTTCTATTTCCTATAGGTACACACTCAGACACCATAAAAATTAAATATGTTCGTATTTACGTATGCAAAAATTTATTTTGAACCAAAAGGTGCAAACTTTCTCAAACTGTAGCATTTTCAGACTAGGCTATCATACCAGAACGAGTAAATGATCTAGGTGTAAGTACGTATGTATACATGAAAGTGTTAAATAATAGCCGTATACGTACATCATGCAACATATTTGCAGCGTCTTTTTTATCTTCTGGTACTTTTGCATGACTGATGAAACAAAATGTTTCAAAAAGTTATTCAATACATCCTGAGTTGCAATAAGAAAGAGCGAACTGTGAACATGGGCGCATAAGTCAAGAGAAACATTTGTCTTAAATGGCACTGTTCTTCGAAGTGCTACTAATGATTTGCAGCCATTAAAACTTTTTCTTTTAGATTCAAGCAAGCAAGAAAACTTTTCACCTTCCAGCTGGCAAACGTGTACAAAACTTCGAAGCAATATTTTTATTCTCTACCTGCAACATCTATTCCTTGAGTTCGCTTTGCAATTGCGCTAATTGAACTACTGATGCTCAGAAAAGGATGGCTACAGTAAAATTTAACCTTTAATTTTGGCACATTTTGAAGTGATGAACATG
>VYYJ01004103.1:0-14355 GCA_021029165.1 Cyphoderus albinus
CTACCGCGCTTAAACAAATAAACCGGCCGGCAATGGCAATTCTGATATCAAATTGTTATAAACAACCACAAAGTTTGGATAATCATCCAAACCTATTGACTTGGACCAAGGCACTTGGTAATTGTAATCAACACAAGTTTCAATTTGCTCTCAGATAAAAATGATAACTTCAAGGTGATTTCAGCTTACCTTTTATCAGTTGTCGAAACGCCAGTCGGTAATTTACTTCCACAATTTTGAGTAACATTATTTTTAAGTTTACTAAGCAAAGTTTTTTCATGCAAATGTGCCTTCACAGATTTATTATAAGTGATTGTGAGAATTTTAACTCAAGTACGATAAATTTAGTTCAGTAATTTACTTGGGGTTAAACATTTAAATTGAGTTTGAATTTGAAGTGAAACTTCGACGATGTCTACAGAGACATCGAATCAATAGCCGTTTAATCGAAAGCGAAGGTGTACTTCCAGTCCGATATTTGTTTTCAATTATGTAAGGTGTTATTAAAATAGTAGCATTAAATTAAATATGGTTATCATTATCATTTTTCAATGGATTTGGCTTTTCAGGTTAATTCTCTAAGATCCTCCAAAGTGTGAGGAATTGGGAAGAAAAATAGTAAAGATTCAGGATGATGTGATGTAATAAACAAAGCTTGAATTGAAACCTCTTAGCTTTAATAGTTTGAAGATTAAATAAACGTGTATTAAAAATTTTGTATTAATTTAACATCAGGCTAATGTCAAAATGTTAAATAAATTAAGTTAATCAAGCTAAATACAAAATGTTATAAAAAAGTAAGTTTGTTTGTTCACGCTCATTTCCCGCATGTTTATATTTAACCAGCATTTATAAAATAGTGTAAAGAATTAGAAGGCAAATGTACTACTACGAGTAGAAGTGGACTTTTTAATTCGACTGGGAGATAATTAAGTAGCCATTAATTTTTCAAACATAAGGGTTTTAACGTAATCGATCGACAAGTCGTTAATTGAAAGAAACAATATTGATTTAATTTCCGTTCACAATTATATACAATTAACATTCTCATTTCACTTTAGTAAACAAAGTATTTTCATTGAAATGTACCTTCCCAGATATATTATGAGTTATTAGGATATATTTTTTTTGGTTTTTTTAAGAGGAAGAGTCTTTATTATGCAAATAATAAGTAGAACAAGCTTTCGCTAGATAACCACTAGAATTATCAAGTTCGATAGCTAAATAAAATTGACTTTGGAAAATTCACTGTCAGTTCTAGATTAGAAAATTAACAAGGTCTAAGAATTTGTAATTAACTAATTAATTAATTTGCACAGCGTGGGTAACCAGATTTTTTCAATTATTAGTTATTGTGAGCATTTTCACTGAAGTAATATAGAATTAGTTATGTAATTCACTTGAGTTTAAAGATTTATTCTTCTCATCAAATCTTCAGAATTGTTAAAAACTTTCCCAACAGTCCCCTACACCAAGATCATCATGAACAGCCCTGGAATCCTGCAGAGAGGAAAAACTGAAATCGGATGGTGGAGAACAGGCAGATGGTCACAGACAGCATCGCATTACAGAGACCAATCAAAATTCAGTCGGATTCATGGACATCGTTGAAGCAAGGTAGGAACAGCTGCACCTGACGAAAAGACAAAGTCGTACCTATATGATATATGTCTCCACTTCATCAGACATTTGCATCATAATCCTAAAAAAATAAACGAGGAAAATCATCAGTACAATGTTTTAATTCATTTTTAATTTTCAGATTTTATTTGCCAATCTTTGCAGAACTCGAATGTAACGATTCACATTCACACATAGTATGTAGGTGAAGTAAATGACTGCAGACTTCACCTCAAAGTACAGGACGTATAGTATGAAATAATTGAGCAACACCACGAAACGCTTGACGAGATTGGAGTAGACATCCGCAATTCCGGTGTGACACTCCGGAATGAATATTGACCCAACAATGTGGTGAGGGACACAGTGAAATGTCCAGAAACATCAGTGCTAATTCTAATTCCGACTGTGTAAACCTAAGAACAAATTAAGGAAACGTTATCTGACCAACAAAATTAAATGAGTTTTAAGCTTAAAAAGTAGTAAGAGCGTCACAGTAAAGCACGCTAAAATTAAATTAGAGGCCAATAAACTAAAAGTAAGACTAGTTATTAAGTGAACTAATTAAGCAAATCAAAAATTATCTTTTATTACACATTTATTTAATGTTATAGTTTACAAGAAACTAATGCTTTTTATTACGAAGTCATTTTTGTCTAGACTCCCGAATGTACATTTTCCATAAAAATAAATAGAACGAAAATTGTGTATAAGATAATTAAGTAAAATGAAAAATTAAACATTAGTTAAATACCGGATTTACTCTAACGATAGCTCAGGCGATAAACAAAGGTAAAAGTGGGACGAATTTCGTGTGGTGAGTTAATTTTTTTATGTTTAGGCAAATTTCCACAATTGGCTTAATTAAAATGAAAATTAAACAAAATAAATAGAAAAAATAAAACTTAACATAAATGAATAGCAGACGACAAATTTATAAAAAAGGCAATAAAAATAAATAAATTTAATAATCTTCCTTTCTTAATTTCTCCATAATTGAGTACGTGTGACACAGGACAAAACTTGGAATTGTGAGTATTTAAATAACAAAGTAATTAGTTTTTTTCACTTTCGGTTTATTTACCTTTAAAAAACCATTTTGTATTATAATGACTTTTAAAATTCCATAACTAACTCAAGCTTAAAGCAGATTGAAATCACGTTTATTTATTTTGTCAAAAACACAAAAAAAATGCACCTTGGAATGAAACAGCCACCTATAATTGACAGTTTTATTTATTTCTCTCTAATTAGCATGACATGCTATTATAATAAAGTGTTTCCTAAACGTTTCATCATACTAGAATGGAATTTTAATGTCCGGTTACATAATGTTCCTCAAATATGTATGACACACAAATATTGGTGTTGCTTTATTAGAATTACGCGTCTTGCATAAATGTGCTTGATTTCTATTCCCCTGTATTTAAACACTCAATATTCACTTGTTCTATGGTCAGCACATTTTAACCTAATAAAAGTCTACAAATTAATTTAACGCTCTATACATATGAAAGTATATGATATCGAAGATAGGATAGATAGTGATTAACGAATAATGGTTCGACCGTAGAATTTCTTTAGCAATGACATATAAAAGATTTTTGATGCAATTTAAGAATTTTCTATTTAAAATTCAATTATTTTTGTTCAAGTATGATAAGGCTTTTATGTATCAGTAACCAAAGCCGTTATGAATGAAAATTAACACTTCCAGTGTCGTCTTACACCTTGGAAGCAGGTAGTGACAGGTATTGTTTAAACTAGCTAGTTTTAAATTCTACCCCACATCATGGGCTCGGAAACATCAAAACTCTAAGAGTAATTATAATGCTTCATGGTGAAATTGCAGAGCTTTTCATATCACATTTATTATTTAGTTATTGAATGCTTCATTAAATTAAATAAATGAAATATTATACGGATCAATTGTTTGCTACTGGTAATTTCTTGGCAAGATTTTACTTTTAATTCGTCACAGATTTCAAGTCAATTCAAGCCGTATCAGTAGATACATAGTGGTTCTTTATTGCTGTTTCTGATGATACTTTTACTTCATTTTATTCTGTATGAAACACAAATAATTTAGACAACAACAACATCTTTAATCTGAAATAATTGCAATTTTTCCAATAGCCAATGTGAGTCGGCGTCGAAGTCTCATTTCAAATTCAAACTCAATTTACATCTAATCTCAAGTACTTAACTACTGCAAATCTATATTAGTTATACGTGAATATTTTCACAATCACTCATAATAAATCTGTGAAGGTACATTTCATGAAAATGCTTTGTTTAGTAAAGTGAAGTGATAATGTTATGTAATTGTAATGATTAATGATTTGTCAATCGATTTCTTTGAAACCATTAAATATGGTAGAAAAATTAATGGTTATTTAATTATTTTAACTGGAAATAAAAAATCTGCTTTTACTACCGCATTCTACCTCAAATTCTTTAAATTTTTTATAAATGTTCGTGTACATGAAAATTCACTTTTATGCATTGTGTTAGTTTGACACAATGTTTAAAATAGCAATTAAAAGACGAAGTTTTAAATCTAATTCATAATTTTCAGTCCATGCATGTGACATTATTTATGCAGCAACTATTTTTAATAGATATCAATAATATGAAAAGTGTTAAATTCACTTTTAATCTTTTTCCAAAGCAAGTTGTCTGTTGACCGCACTTTTTTGTTAATAAAATCAAATAAAAGTTTTAATTTTAATCTCCATCATTGTCCAAAAATATCTTTGAATAAAATTAAGTGAGCGTCACCAAAAAACGTAATAACAGCGTCACAGTGAAGAAAAATCATGAAAAGTAAGGTTAAAATTAAAGACCAAGCTGTTAATTACCATATTTATTTATATTACAGTCCCAACGCTAAGATTAAATTAGAGTTGAATAAAGTGATAGTCAGACTATTCGCAGATTGAAATATTGAAATTTTTTTTTCTATTACACATTCATTTAATTTTACGGTTGGCTATAATCTACTACTTTTTATTACGTGATCAATATTTTTGTTTCTGGATACGGGATGATTCAATTTCTTTAAAAAAACGAAACTTTACATAATATCAGTTAGTTAAATATATCTATGTGTAAAGATATAAATAAATTTACTTTTTTTACATTATATTTAGCTGATTAACTTTACTTATTAAACATCTTGTCATTTTTAGCTCTAATATTTTAACAAGCTTTGCTTTGCATTGGCCTGAAGTTAAACTAATGCAAAACTTTTGAATAGATCATTCAATACATCTTCGAAGCATTAAGGCTGGCGGTTTCTATCCGAGTCTTGTCTCGTTATCGCACAAGTTCACATTACATAACACTATCTTCAATTTCTATTCTTTTTCTCCTAACTTTATCACGCTTTAGTGGATTTTAGGGCTTTTCTAAATCTTTGAAAAGTCAATTCCTATGAATAATATACAAAATATTTTATATATGTAATGCAACTATGTATTTTATTAAACTTGACTAATTTTCATTTTTAAGTATTGTCTTACTACGACATCACTTGACAAAGACGTACCAAAATGCAGCTGTTTTTAATCGTTAGATGCTTGATCGTCATAATATGTGGATTTGGTTTACATAAAAATACTAAGCTTGAAAAAACGTTGTTGTGCTAGCAACATTAACTAAACCTGTGAAAAACCGGTTCTTTGATTCTGTTGTTAATGATTGCTGGGTGAAATGCCATTTCGATTTTTTACTTGTGTCGGGCGAAATGTAATTGTGTTAATTACAAAAAGTAATAATTTGAATAGTGTGCTTGGCAGTTTACATAGGGATTGAGAAACGCAGCAGTGACAAGCCAGTTTTGTTTTTGCTTTTTATGAATTCGTGTGTAATTTCAACGTTGCGAAAAAGAAAACGAAAGCTGATTGGTTGTCTGTACATTCAATTCAGGGAGAGAGACTCGAGACAAAGAGAGAACTCGAGAGAAAGAGAGATTCTAGAACAAACTTGAATGAGAATGAGAGAAGTGAAGAAAGCACAGTCTTTGGTTAGGTGAATTTAGCATGAATGAATTTAGCATCCTAGCAGCAGCGTAGTCGTTTGATTATTGTACCTGGTCATTGTATTGTATTGTGGTATTTCACGGTTTGGAAAATCGCGAATAAATTTGGAAAATATACCAAAACCAAACGTATTGAGGCGCCGATTGAAGTTTGGCAACTTCTCTAGGTGGATTTTATTTGTTCCCCGGTGGCAACGAAAACGTGTGATGAATTTATACCTGGAGAGACTAATTAGTTTAAAAAATGTCTGCATTTGCCTGTATTTTCCAAGCTACAGGGTGATACTGCAAGTGTTTATTACTTTGCGATTGTTTCACAAAGGCTTCATCAATCATACTTTACCAATGGATATGTTAATGAGATGTTAATGTCATGTCAGGTCACGCAAGTATTAAACACTTGGTATTTCTTGATTAATATTACAAAATGTCGTGCATCAATATGCCGGTTGTCTATTTACCTTGTGTTAAGAAATTTCATTGTTCTATGGTCATTTTAACAAGTAAAAGTCTCTCAAATTTAATTTAACGTTCTATATGCATTGAATGTCAAATATAGCGTATATAGTATTAAGATTATAATATATAAAAAAGCATTTAGGTCGAATTTAAATTTTAATACCGTTACATAAACCTTGCCTTCGTAATATGACAATATAACAAGAGCAATAGTATTGCATGCGACATTCGTGCTTTTTTCTTAGTATATCTAGTCTTTGCAGCCTTTGTTAATTGAACTACATACGTAAGTGGAAATTGGAGCTATAGCCAATAACGTGACATAATAAAGTTATTTGGGCTTTGTAAAGTAGTCACGAAGTAGAAAACTGACACGCAAAATGCTGTTGGATGTGTGGAAATAATTAATGTTTAAAAAAGCATGAAGTCAACTATTACACTTAAAGGTGCTTCCCAATCTAAACAACTTAAAAGAACCAAAGATCATAGATTTTGTTGAGGGAGCTTGATATCAACATGATTACGTTAAAAAGTTCGAGAATGATTGAGATTGATTGCCTTTTATTTCAGTACTTTGAAAGTTTCGGCTAGGTAGATTATGTTTGGTAGAATTATTTAGCCGCAGTTGTAGAAGACCCTCAATCTTGAAATTTCTAAACTCTTGAAAATAAATACTGTATATTGAAGTGTTAAATTTACGATTTCAATTTATTACTAAAGTGTCTCGATCACTATTATGAAAAAGAAAGAAACAATTTGTTTATTAAATTTACCAATAAAAAAACCACTTTCCTGGCTCGGCTTTCATATTTATTAAAGAGATTATTGATTAGTGGCTATTTTCTGTATTTATTTTCTCAAAAAATTAAGATCTCGTAAGGAACGTTTTTATTTACGGACCCACAGAGTATTTAACTTGTCTTAATAAATTTTACTTATTATGTATTTTATGGGACATTGTAATATGGCTAATTCATTGAATGATTACCTTCTTAAATAACGTCACTCTCAACTAATTGCTTACATTAGTTAATTATTTATTTGATTGCTTCCATAATTTAACCGTCTCTGTGGTTTTTCGTGAGCTTACAAACTTTCCTATTTAAATGGCAATGTGGTAATTACAATAATTTTAATTGTGAATTACTTCCAATTAAAACTTGGAATGCTGATTTTTACATTTTTTGGAATTCATACTTTCAAAATGCATCTTCGATAAACAAAAGAGAATTTCCGTTAGCGCCGACAAATTAGCCGTCATTGCTATTCAGAGAAACGAAACAAATTCTCTCTTGATCTCAGAAATAAATCTTTTCCGAGATCAAGAGAGAATCTGATTCTTTTATTTAGCATTTTTGGGCAGAAAAGGTTGTATACGCCGTGTAACCTTCACTATGATGAGATTATTAATTATGCCATTGGAATTTATTATTTAAACATTTAAAACAAACAACTTTGAGATAATATTAATATAGTTGTATGTGCGTGTGATCGACTTGTGCAAGGAAGGATTGAAGAACTTTGATTGTATACTTTTCCAATGCAGTCTTCTTCATTGCTATAACTGAATACCACCAAAAACTTAAAATTCTGCTAAAACTAATTATGCGTTGTCCAAAATTTTTACATCATCAACATTTGATTTCCTCCGCTGCGCGGTAACCTGATATTCAAAGGTTACGGTTGGTATAAGCCATAATAATCTACGATACTGTAATTATAAATAAGGTATTATTAAAATTGTCAATTTGTTTTTGCACACTTTATAAAACTCATATGGCTTGATAAAATGAAAATAATCACGTTACTAATTTTAACTAATTGGTGAAAAACGTTTGAGATTTGAGCCGGAACTGAAACATTTTAATTTTTGTAGTAAGTAGAATCCACAAGATAGGCGAAGTTAGAATATTTTGCGTGCTTTCACATATTTAATACGTAGATGTGGATTAAATATGTTGCCCACTCGTTGCAATAACTCATATTATCTTGTATCAGAAAAATCAAGTCCTTGTGAATTGCGTAAATGGAAAATACCGAGTGCGATAGACTTTTCAAAACGAAATATTCTTAACCTATTGTATCAGAATAATCAAGTCCTTGTGAATTGCGTAAATGGAAAATACCGAGTGCGATAGACTTTTCAAAACGAAATATTCTTAACCTTGTCAGTTGTATAGTATGTTTCTTACTAGTTTTGTGGTAACCATATTTGTAACCACAAATATATTTGATATATGTGTAAGGTAATAATAAATATATATAAGATACTTTGAGGATTTCGCTTCTCACATGTCAAACCCTTGCCTTGGATCAATTAACTTTCAGAATTAAAATACTATCTTACCAAATACCTGTAAACATATTTTTAATCCAAACGCTAAAAATAAATACGAGAACGTTTTAGTCATACAAAAATTATCCTGTTTTTTTGCTTTTGTAAATATAATTTTTGCTTAATAGTATTTCTACTCCATAATAGTCGCGTTCCAAATCCTGTGGCGGGGCTCAGAGGGTCGCCATAATGACCTGTGAGCTGTGTAAGGGAACTACGGTTTTGAGGTCCATACCGTTTCTGCAAAGAAATAAGTCAAAAATGTCTTTCTTTTCGCGCCCATTCAAAGCTGTCCCGTTTTATTTTTTGTGGCGAGGCTATGGGCGTCACCATTACTGTTACTAGATCCGCCACATAAAGTTACGTATGTGTGCCAAGTTTGAAGAAAATCCATTCGTGTAGAGGAAATTGAGGTCGATTATAAATCGCGCCTTAATTATTTCACCATGCATAGCATAGGATGCCAACAACCACAGTATAAAAGCGAATGTTCATGTGGCACCTGAATTTGTAAAAAAGTGTCCCGCAAATTCTTAATCCGACCCATTCCTTTTTGCAGAATTTTTTTTTTGCATCTTTAAAATAAAAATTACTACCCTAATCCCTAATACGTGCGAAATAAGACTCGATGAACCTGTTTGAATTTTGACACACATTTCGTGGCAAATTGCTACAAAAGACATTTAACTTTTGCAATGATAACTATGTTTTTATCTTCTACTTTTGGACGAATGAAAATTATTTTATGATATACGTTGTGATTTTATCCTGTCGATTTACGGTAGCTTCCCTGGAATCGAGATTTAGCAATAGGTTACTTATCACAATAAGTTGTACATTCATGCATGTGTCAGTTGAGTCAGAAAATAGAATCATCTTATCAAATAAGCAGGTCTGTAGATGATTCAGATAAAATGCAAATATTGTTCAATTATTCAATAAACTTTTTATATGATTATGTAATACCAGAAATTATTTGGTTTCCCTTGACTTTAAACAACAATAACACAATGTTATTAAATAATTAAAATAATAATTATTATTGATCAATTCGCAAGTATTATTACTCAAAATACATGTTGTCATTTTAATACAAAAATTGTAGGAAATTGATTATGTTCTTATACGTTATGAGAACTTTCATAATATTAACCTGCACATTTTCACTCCACATTTTTGGATCTTTATTTAAAGTTATTGATATTAATGTGAAATTGGTTTAACTCAGGGAGGTATACGGTGACGAAATAAACTCATTTTACACAGATTCATTATAATAAGCATACCAAAAATTATATTAGTTTTCTTATTTTATAAAGTAGAAGATTGTTCAATGTTAGCTAATTTATAAACGTCAGCTTTCCTGACTAAATTTAATTTTTGTGTGCTTCTGGTATGATTGTGTTTACTGCATTATGGCAGTTAGTTTATTCATTAGTAATAAGCGAAAACAATATTTGATCTCATTGTATGAAGCAGTCATGTCGTTGAATCCTAGGTATTTATTTAAAATTTTGTGAAATACAAGTTTTCAAATGTGACCGTTTGGCCAACTCCGGCGTGAGGTACAACTTTTTCACCACTTGATTGTTTAAATTGCTCACGAGCATGATTAATTTGTTGCCGTCGTGAAGGTTTCTTGTGCAATATTGTCAGTTAAGCCCCAAATCAGGAAACCGGGTACTGGGCCAATATTTTGTCTGGAAATATTCTGCCATCAAATGCTGTTGGTTGTAAACAATTTATTTTTAGTAAATTACGCGAGGATCGCCAATAAATGAGGGTTTTGACTGTTGCAAATGAAGTTGTTTTCAAACTAAATGCGACATTACGCAGTTTTATTTCTAAATATTTTATATGCACATTTTCAATTCTGGACTTACTTTGACGCTGAATAGCAATATACAACCAAAAAAGCAATAAATCTAAACACAAATCTTGAAGTGGCTGTAAAGTAAGTGGTAACTGAAAAAGTGTACCTAGTTTCGTAATTGGTTTGGAATTAATTCAAGTTGAATAAAAACCCGTTGTTAGTGTTTTAATTTTGTTATAACGTTTGCTTGTTGGCATTTGTCCTGCCGTAGATGCAATGAGAATTATTACAAATTTTTAAATTCCCTGAAGGCCAATTACAGGTTCACATAATTAGTTGAATAGAAACAGAAGAGTTGGCGACAGGAAACAATTAAAAATAAAGATGTGAAACATGAGATGTACATAGTTTGTAAATATGTACAATCATTATGGTGAGCATGAATTATGTTTGATGTGGTTAAAATGTTTTTTTTAAATAAAAGTTAAAATGAATTCAAGTATACATTTCACAATTAGCAATAAATATACTTACACAAGCATGCTTACATATAACTTTACCGTGCGTGCAAACATACCTGTTTCAATTCTGTGTCCACTAATTAAGTGATCGGATTGTAAACGTCTTCTATAACATGCATTGTGCATACATATTTCAAAATACAACTGCTATATGACAAAAAGGTGGGTACTTAGATATACACTAATCATGCATCAAAATTCATGTAACCAAACGGTACATATCCGACACAAAAATGTTCAATGGGCATTACTCGATAATCCAATGTAAACCACATATTAAACACACGGTCCTATAAATGATTATTAGGATTAGGATTAGTATAATCAACAAAACCGTCAAAATATTTCATGAGATAAAATATTGAACATGTCGTGATTTGTATGACGTTTTGTAATGTTAACCATAATTATATTTGTAACGAACCACAAAGTAATTTGTAAAAGGACAAAGGAAATCCAGAAATTATCGGGTCACCTGAAAGCCCAAAATATTTCTTTAATTTTCCTACAATCCAAAGAAAATACCCATCCGTTTAAATTTACGTCAAAGAAATCTTTCTTCTCTCTCCCATAATTACAACCCCATTTTTGTTTTTCTGTTTGCAAAACCATTTCATGTTTTCATTTTAGTCACGTGTGAAATCAGAATTAATTGAAAGGTTTAACCGCCGCTATTAAACCTATGTTGCTATTTGAGTGGATGAAATACGGAGATGACAGTTTGAAGATTTCAAGCTTCACTAAAATAAAAGAAGTGGAAATCATAAATAAAATACTACTGAAATAGTGATAACAGCAAGAGTACGTAATATCAAGTCCGTCAAAGTGCCAAAATAGTATGATTTTATTTTGTTTGATAAAAGAATATTCTGAGTCAGAATTTCTGAGTACTGACTATAAATTATATACCTTATTCTCACTAAACGGAGGTAATACTATTTTTATATTAAGTATTACGGTATGGAAATAAAAAATTTCCTTGCCTTCTTGCTTTATTTTACACAAATCATCCCAATTCTATATACTAACACTCGATAGATATTGTGTAGTTATTTTTAATACTAATAACTTTAATATGGTTTTGTTTACGTTTCATGTTTACGGTGAAACTGCAAAGCCTCACTGAAATCCGACCAATCCTATTCTAATCTTTCTAATTTCTTTATATTGAGAGACTTGATTACCTAACTGGTGAATAGCATTTTAATTGAAATGTGAGTTTCGCATCATTAAACCACTATAAACATTTTTCCGATTGGGATACCAGTCTTAAGGACAGAGATGGTTGTATGTTTTCGCTTTCTATGATACAATTTATGTAAATTGTACAATTACAATAATATAAATATAACAAATTTTGTAGCTTTGACGTCTCTTTATCTATTATCGTACGTTCGGTCGCATAAATAAGATCAGGTGTAAATATTGCAGAGTTTGTATTTGATATCATGAGTAAACTGTGTAATGAGAGATTACAGATTTTTATCTGTATATATTTGTATATCTGTATATATATAAATACAATATCAAATATCAAATATCTTAAATATCAAATCAGTTACTTGCCATTTTCTCGGTAAGCAAAATGTGTATAACAACCAAAGGTAAGAAGAGCTAATTAAATTTATATGTTACGAAATGCTGAAAAATAGATTTATGATACAGCAAATACTACTTGAAACTTACATTATTTGCAAATTTTTTATTTTTCTTAATATAATCCACACTATAAATTATATTCAAACGCAAAAATACTGTGATAATTTTAGACAGACTTAAACGTTCTCCTGTATATTTGAGGAGATTTGAACCGTAAGTATGTACAGATTCGCAGAATGGACATGTTTTGGTCTTTTTAATCTGTAAGTTTAGTGATATACATAAGAAACAAACATCCAGGAGAAGCTAAATTTAAGCCAAGTTAAAATTGAAGGAGGAGAGAAGAAGATTTATCTAAATATTGTAATTTAAATGTTGAAATTGTGACACTTAGCGAATTGATTCACATGATTAGATAATTTTTACTGCAAATAATTTTGATTCTCTAATTTCACATACATATAATCAATTAAACCGTAAAATTCTAAAATAAAATGTTTGAAAGGGATATTTTACATTGGCTACTATTTCTCCTACTAAACGACTGAAAATACAGATTTTATGCCCAAACTAGACCAAAAAGTATCCAGTTAAAAAAATGTGATTATAAATTATACACTTTAATTTTATTGTTGGCTTATTTGTCTTTACATGAATATAGCGGCGGTGCAATGGTCTAACGAAATGTAAATAAATATTTGAGCACATTAAAATATGACTGATGTGAGCTGAAACGAATTAAGTGGACCAACTAAAGTTGACGCGTCATCCAAAATGACGCTGTATATTTTTTGTTTAAGAATCGGCGAAGGTATGAAAAAAATGAAAGTCTATCAGGCAGGGGTAAATAAAATTAAAATATCATTTCAATGTAGTGAAGAGACTACTATCCGTTTTATAAGGATGCATTTGAGGAATCGAATGTGGGATAACATTTTGATATAATTCAGAAAATGTCATAGATATTGCGGAAATTTTACGTCGTGCAACAAAAAACTCACTACAAATTTGGTAAAAGCAGATTATTATGAGTTACGTGTTACTTGATTTGTGTTTGTAAAGTGCATCAATTAAAACCCATAAATTGTATATAAATCACCAAATACTACAATATTACCGTAGAAGTAGACGAATAGTATTACTCTAGAAACAAATTATAGGAATAAATTGGCTTATAATTATTTTTTTACATTTTGACCATTCTGTGCACTCGCACAAGTTCAGAATTTACAATACGCATGCTACTGTGAACATAAACGTTAGATGTCTCATATATTATCATATAAGGAGAGGAATAGTATTACTTTAGAAACAAATTATAGGAATAAATTGGCTTATAATTATTTTTTACATTTTGACCATTCTGTGCACTCGCACAAGTTCAGAATTTACAATACGCATGCTAGTGTCAACATAAGCGTTACATGTCGCATTGAAATCGGAAATTTTGTCCGGTTCGCAAACATTTTTACGTAGTTTTCTAAATTCCAATACACACATAAATTTGTTAAATTTAATTTAATGTGACATTTCCGGAGAAGAACTGTTGTTAGAGATAAATCAAACTGCCTACTAGGCTTTGTAAGACTATTTTTCAGAGAGATTTAGCAACTTTTGGAGTAGAAATCTCTAAGCTACATTTTGCAGAACTTGACTAAAATAGTTCGACTATTTTGTTAGTAACCAGACTTAGCCTAGTTGGCAGTAAGTTTTACTTCTAACAAACCGTTTACGAGGAATGACTCATGAAATTTTAATTTTCAAAATTAATGTACCTATTGAACCATGAGAACTATTTTTACTTGTAGTGGTGGACGAAGTATATAGAATTACGTAAAATATTTGCGATGCCACTTCAACCTGGATCATGAAGATTGTAAATTCTGAAATTGAGTGTGTGAATAGGAGGATAAAAACTACAAATAAGTTATACGTATGGACACTCTAATTTTAATCTGATCCATCC
>VYYJ01004104.1:0-14351 GCA_021029165.1 Cyphoderus albinus
ACCTACGGAAAACCCACTAGCTCTTTTATTTGCCATTTTATTGGCTGGTCCTTCGATTACTTACAATTTTTAGTCTTCAGGATTTTACTACAGACTGAGAGCAAAATCTCTGGAGTAACCAACTCCACCCAGGAGCCACTCCATTATTTCTTGTTAATATTCATACCTACTTACAATATGGACATTAGTTTTGTGGGATCCTACTTCCGACAAACTTAGAAAGTGTTTGCTGTTGTACATTGTAGATGGTAAATCAATTTTGTGGGTCATCTATCATGACACGAGAACAAGAAAATACTGCGGTCAAAAGACAGACATACGGAAATCAATGACAGAATGGAGTGTTTTATGCACCGGGGCATGTTAAACTTCCACACGTCACCGCTTTTCGCTGAAATCACACGTTTGTCAACAGAGAAAAGCGATAAATGTGCATGATTAATAATGTTTGCCTCCTACTCAATTCCTTTATCGGAGGATGTTAAATAAAAGATGTATAAGTAGCAGGCTGCTACTACCATTACAATATTTTAAAGGTAAAAGGTGTCGCGAATTTGCGAATGACTTTCATTTTATTTATTGAGATGAACGAAAAATGCCTACCTAATATTACTGCTACGTATATTTGAACCATTTGGTATATTCATAAATAAGTGACGTAAGTGTAAATTAACAATATTAATACTCAGCACTTTAGACATTAAACTAGTGACCAATTGTTCAATATTCGATATCTAATATTGACCAATGATATATGTATACAAGGGATAACACAATTCTTACAATTAGAAGCAACAGAAACTTATATGATAATATTTTCGCCAACGAAATTTTGAAAAATTGATGCTACCTACAAAGCTATATTTTTTAACTTATATGAAAATATTTGAACAAATACTTAAACTAATGTGAAATGAAGAAAATCAATTTTTTCAGAAATATTTTTTATACAGAATTGGTGCGATTTAACGATATGTAAATTGTACTCTCAAGCAACTAAATAGGAAAATAAATTTTTGAAACCTATTTATGTAAAAATTAATTTGGTTTTAAATTTCTTATAATTGGCGTCTCTGAGCATTAAAAATTTAAGCCAATTTCCATCCAAGCTACTATTGACTTGACTTGCTGTAGCCGAAGACTTCATTGACCACCTTTCTATAAGACTTTCGCTGGTAGGATAACCTTTTGACATCTCATAAGAAGGTATCATTTTGACATCTCTCAAATGTCCTCCCAAACAAATTGTAGAGGTTAGATAAGGTTAAAAAGTAATTTACTGGCCTTTTCCTCTTCCGCTGTACATTACCGTTTAGTACAATATCGTAACATAACTGATAAACACAATATTGATGAGAGTTATTTAAATTATTGATTACTTGTGCTTCCTTCAAAGGGAAATTCTCGATTTCTAAACCAGTTTATTTACATGGGTTGTACTTGTTACGGTATAGTCGCCACACACTACGCTGCTCGCACTGTCGCAATCTCGCAATTCACTTTGCTTGACTTCCTCAGTTCCTTTGCTATCCTTTGTGCTTCCGTAATTTTAATTTTAGTTGCTTCAAAGTAGTCAATTGTTACAATATGTGATGCAGTTGTTTAAGATCATTTAACTCTGTATTTTTAAATTATTCGAGGTATCAAGTTTTCACGAAAATTCGACAACATGGGTTTGAATCGATACCGGCGTGCTAAACACGGGCTGGCAGCTACATTGTTTGTTGCAATAATTACGGCATCTATCGTCTCAGGTCAGGAAGATAGTGAAGAGGACTCTGATGTGGAAGGTAGTCTATCCTGACCTTGACCAACGTGTTAAATTATTTTATTTCAGATTATTTTTCATAGTTTTCATCTCAAAACATGCAGATTGTTCATTATTTGACAAATAGGAAAAGTTAATAACTTCATTTACTCTTCGGCAAAACATGAACAATTTATCTACATATTTTTTATTAGATTTCACATTTAGCGTTAATCTTAATGGTGGTAAAATTCCAACTGTTTTTTAGACAACTGCGAGTGGAGCAGGTGCAAATTCGTTGATTCCGGCCAACCGAAATGTTCTAATGGATGCCAAGTTGCCGAAATGGATAGAAACTGTCATTACGATGACTTTGCCAAATTCAAATGTTGCTGTTAAACATCCAGTATGGACAAGAGTTAAGAAGTTAAGTTAAGTTAAGTTAAGAGGAAATGTAAGCGCTAATTACTGAGCTACATACATAATTTTATTTGAAATTGTGGTGATATAATTTGTGAATAACAATTCATACAAGAAGTGAACTCTTCTAATTTGGTCTAATATATTTACGATAAACCGGTTCATGCACAAGGGCAAAAAAATTGTAGTGTCGGCACTCAAATCAAATCATTTGTTATGTACTTATTGAGTAACATGTAGAAAATCCATTTTACTGTTTTAAAAATATTTATAGATACTGTGAACAAGAACACATTTTTTTACACCTAAAACAATTAACAGTAACGAATAGCTTAAAAGTTATAGACGCAGTGCCTTTCAATTTCAGTTTCAAAACGTCAGCCAAACTGTCAGCATTATTGTCTCAAACTGACCAATTACCGCCATGAAAATTCGTATGTCAAACAGTTTTCACTTAGTGTTATTAATAACGTTGAGTTTATTAATATTTTCACTTACCTTTACGAACGGAAATTCCTTTCGTGGTTAGTGTAATTAAAAGTAATAACGGTAACCGTATAAAATTTACTTATATAAATATTATATGAATCCGTGACCCTTTCTTTTAATTCAGATTCTGTAAACTGTTACTGGACCAGTTGCGGTAAGACGAAATCGAGGAAGTTCAAATGTAAATTGGGGTACTCAGAAATGAAACGGGATTACAGATCGTGTACGGATAACGACGCACGTTTCCAGTGTTGCAGAGCTGCTATCGCAAATGCATATTTCAGTTATATAGAATAGTTAGAAAATTTCATTTACAAGTATAATAACAAACAAAGAATAATAATTGTGTTATTAAGCAATTTATGTCGAATTAATTTTTACTGGAGTTAAACAAAATCATTAGAAAAAAATAAAAATAAAGAAACGGCGGTGCCACTTTTATTTGTGTCATCTTCTCATGTTATTTTTCATCTTGCCTCACTTTTCAAGCAGCCACCGATTCATGATGAAACAAACTGTAACAAGATGAAATTCCTCTATTCTAATTCAAAGGAGACAGGACAGAGGAATCAATAATTAACAGTCACATTCAAGTTGAACTTTTAGTTGTTGGTCCTGCTCGTTTTTCAGCCACTTATTGAAGAATCAATCTTTAATCTGATTTGACATCATTTCCATTCACAATACGACACTATCATACGTTGATGACCATGATCATCATACACCACAATAGAATACCTACTAAACCAATCAAATTATAGGAAGGACTTAAAAAACATTACTTACTTTTTTGACACAGGAATTTTTGTGGCATAAATAAGTAATCGGGATTGTTTTACTTGGCTTGAAATTGAAAGACGGCGACGGCAGCATGCACTCTGCTCTCGTCCGTATGGAAATTTTTACAATTTCAAAATTGCAACTTGCCATTATATTACTTCTCAAATTGGTATGTACTAAAAGTCTTGAGGTAGTTGTCCAATTTTATTTCTAAGATTGAGAAAAAGATCTTTCAGACAGTTACATGATCGACAAATGGAAAATTTTCTAGGAATTTAAATAGAAGCCGCCTTTTACTTCGGAATCATTTTAAATGATTTCAGTAGGAACAAAGTATAGGGCTGTTAAGTGTAATGAATTAAGACATAATTAATTTGATGATTGTGTTGAATTGGTTGAAAACGATTTAGAAAGGTCGCATGTGGTCAGTCTATTATTCTAAGGTAATTTACAGACTGTTTCTCAATACGCATCTATACTATGCTTTTACTGTGGTGTAAGTAGGAGCCTAAATCTTAAGTTAAAAATGAAAGACATGTTTATGGGTATTACGAGAACAGATACTTTCTTTCACTTAATAAAACGTCTGAAACATCTCAAAATTGGCTCCACATAATTTTTGCCTATTAAGAGTTAGTAATTACGTTAGCTTACTTTAAATTTTTTACTTGCCACACAACTGCAGTTGGTGTATCGAATCTATTAGTTAATATAATTTCAAGCAGTTTTACATTTCCTTTCAACAATTCGAACTTTAACCCTAGAAATTCTAAAATCGTACATGCTTATTATATCATATCAATTTTGTCAAATAGACCTTAATTACATTGTATATACTGAAGTTGGAGCAAAATACCAAGCACATTTCTGAAAACTACAAAAAAGTTAATTATCGTTCTTGTTAGCTCTTTTCTTTAGACTCTATTATCATAGGTACTTAAAACATCTTTTCTTAAAAACCACTCGATCCAGGATAGGTTTGCTTTTATTTTTCAAACTAACGTTCAGTGTACAGAATGTAAATGTGGGCTATTTGTTTTTAATCGGTTCATATTTTCAGCTTAAATCACAGCATCAGCATGATAAAATTCACAAATTTTCAAAGGCTAATGTGGAATGCGCTAACGTATTTTAGCGTCTGCCGTTTCTACATCGATCGCAATGATCATGGAAATTATGAAATCAGAAAGGCCGGTTCTTTTCGTCTTTTTATTTATTACGCGATGTGGACCAACACCATTATTAAAATCCTATATTTGATTCTCACTTATCGTGGCTACCTGATGAAAATTCACTTCCTCGATCAAATGTCTTGTGTGGATTGGTTTCTGTGTTTTTCTCAAGTAGTTCAAGAAACAAACATGTGGTACCGGAAATATCCATTATACGAGGTCATTTACGCGAACTGGAGGATTCAAGAGAAAGTTTTCAAACGATTAGGATCTCCCCAACGAATCCAGGACCGAATCTTGAAAAACGACAAAAACCTTGTCATTATGCATTTGTAAGTTTAATTGTAAAGACAAATACAGGAAGCTAACAAAACTCATTACGATTTGTAACAATTCTGTTTTAGTATTACAATTTTGTTCTTTTTTAAAGATTCCTGAAGCACTAATGAATTAGCATAACACAGTTTGTATAATGATTTTATTGACGGGTTGTACTGAATTTTTAGGATAATCGTATTTGGAGGATGCTCATGTTTAATGATTCAGTTTGCGGCAGCTCCAAAATATCCTCTGAACACTTATGCAGTGGTGTCAGTGAACACTTTCTGGGCGACTATTCTTTTCGCTGCGCACGAGTACCTTTTCATGTTTCACATTTGGTCGCATCAAGCAAGGTATTTTGAATAAAATATGCTTACTAAAGGTCAACTATTATTTACTATCAATGTTATTTACTAATGTAAATACACATACTCATACATGGGTGTACGCGTTTCACTTAAATTGGGGTTTTTACTCCTCGGGAACGAGGGAGGGAATTTAGAACATTGGACATGTCTATTTGGGTTCAGCATGTCAACTTATATCAGTATACCAATTTTTGTAATTTTTCCACTTTTGGTAACGTATCAATGCAATGAAGGGCCCTTGTCAAATTGTATGTTTCCATTAAATTAACATTGATAGTTACACTGTTTCTACCATTTACCGTTTCATTAGATAGAGTGATACGCTATTAAAAATCTTTCGTTTTCATACAGTTCAATTGTTCTCTGTGAAGTGTTTGCCACCAGCTACACAGAAATATTAAAAGAAATGACGACAGTTCTGAAGCGTTTAATTTCCCAAGGAAAGCCATTAAAGGTTATGCAGCCAAAATCACAGAAATTGAAACAATATGTTACCTCAGGGAAACGGAAAACATTACGAAGGAGTCAAAAACTGGATCCGCTACACTTCCAAAGACATGAAAACGTTTCGAAAGAAGTTGAGGCAAAAATTTTAAAACGTTATTTAGATCCATCAACGAAAGTATTCGGAACGGACTATGACATATCAACTCTTCTAGAAGATTACAAGAAAATGATGATTTCTACAACAGCCTTCAACAGTTGGGCTGGCAAATTACAAGGGGGAACTACTGGTTCAAACTACGGACAGTTTGTTTCCGATGTGTTTATGATGATACAGTTGTTGAAAGAACCAGAAACGGATTTTATGGCAGTATTTTTCTTTATGGAGGACGCTTGTGCTGGAATGATAATGTTATTTCGAATGCTCATTTTAATTTCACGGCTTTATCCAGCTTCGGAAGAGTTCCTTCACTGTTTTAAGGTTTACTTAAGTCATGACATTCCTAACAGATCTTACATGGTGAGATATCAGAGGACTCTTCGAATCATTGCTTGTAAACTGGGAGGTTATAGCACAAGAGCAATTACAGTTCCAAAGGGAATCAACGCCTTGATGAATTATTATATAGGTACAGTAGAATATATTAATATTACATATAAATATATTATGTTTGTTATTATTACTATATTTATTATTATTATTATTTATTATTATTATTATCATTAATACAGGTGCCGCCATGTGGCAACGACCTGTGGATCGTTTAACATAATTTTTCGCTGGCCCCTTTGGCCCGGCATACGATGCGAAATCCCAATCTCATATTATATGAGTCATATAGAGAATGGTAAAAAGGATGGCGTAAATACATCATGCATTGCCAGCCTTCACCAGTTTTTTAAATCTTGATTCCATCACCATAAGTTCCAATAAATTATATAAAATCTACTTAAACCCACCCACACTGTTCCAATCCAATCTTACATATTTAAAACATTGCTGCAAAAGAAAATGCATATTTGCATAATGTGATTGTTTAATATGATATAATAGTACGACATATTTGTTTTATCAACGTCTTAAGGTTTTTTTCGCATGAAGATTTCTTGTCATAAGGTTGTTTCTTATTTGAAATGGCTTCAAAAATAACAAGATGGCTAAAGCAGAAATTTGCAAAAGAAATTCCTCTGTCAAAATGAGAGTGAATAAATAACTCATCGGAAAAAGAAAGCCTTAGAATTGTCAACGTGTGTAACTGTATTCTATTATTTATTTTAGCAAGTACATTTACAACGAATGTTTTGTACTAGTATTTGAACTTGGGATTTAAAAATCCTTTTCGGTTTAAACGATTGCAATTGATGAATTTATTGATTGCTTACACAGTAGTTACATATTAGATGAAAGCCTTCCACGATTATATATTTCAATCATAAACTACCCAAAGACAGCTTTTGTAAAAAATGCTTTCTGAGCTTAAAAAGTGTTTTATTAGAATTTTTATATGATCTTTACATTGTTTATCATTAAACTCTACCACCACCACCACAAGTAACTCTTATGTCATATTGACAAATCAGGTTAAATTTACTGTTGATTTCTATTACCAACAATTAATGTGTGAAATAAAGTAATTTTCTTTCGAAATATATTCTGAAATTATTGGAAAAATTATTTACTCTGAGTTAGAAACCTTTCTCCTGCTCTGATTTGAAATTATTCCTCCGCGAGAGTATATTATTAAGTACAAGTCATTTTATGCAAAAGGAAGAGGACATTGTCGCAGCATTCAATAACAAATAAATATAAATTCTCTTCTCAGTTCTTGATGTTTCTGGAAAATAAGACCGAAGCAGTGCAAACTGCAACGCAATTCATTCATAACCTCCATCATCATTGTATCGCATTTTCTATGCGATACAATGTTGCAGTGATACACACTTATACCCGCTAAGCGACTACGTAAAATGTTCATAGGTCATATTTACATGAATTTCAACATCTGCAAGTAAGCAAAGAATTTAAGCGGAGAAATGTATTTTTTACAGAAGCATACACGACAAAAACAAAAGGAGTTCCATTCCAGAGCACATTGCATAAAGGACGGACTTTCTCCTTTGCCAACTTCACAGAAACGTTTCTCGAGTTTGTTTATGAACGAAAACCTTCCAGAAATGTCTCATTCAGGAAAAAGCTTCCAGGGAATTTGGATCGGCAGCCCCATAAACTTCTTGTTTTTAAATACTTATGTTATGAAGATTAAAGCTTGATACGGAAAATTTCTTTTTCCCATCACATTCATGACCATGATGAAATGAGACAAAAAACTTGCAGTCATGCTTGGCTGCCTAAAGAAGGAAACTCAGTCACCGTGAAATATGTGACCTCGCATTTCGATGTAAAATTACATCATCACTACACTGCGTAATAGTTATTCGTTTACACAATACAAAAAATCCACCATGATCTCATGATCCGGCCTACTGTTTTTACGTTACACCACCATTAAGGACTAACGTCAGAAACAGACGTAAAATCACTGCAATGACGTATTGTTGTAGTAGTATTATTGGATTACTGGTACATATTATATGAATAGTTAGTATATTTTTTTGTGTTTTCAGTACGGCTAGCTTGGTCAGTTTTATGAAATGTGTAGTTTAGAAAATATGAAGATTCCGTAATTCACTTTCATATTTCAACAACTGCAAATGTGACTTTAGAATTTAATATTTCAAAATTCTGCTTGACTTAAGTTTAAACGAGCTTGCGGTTTAAACTCTTTACTAACCGTAAACAAAAACAGCAAGTTACTTTGTACCGTGTACCCAATCATTGAAAAGGATTTATTTCACAAGGAGTGGGACTTAGCATACCCAGCAAGGATGAATGTTGATATGTAAGAATACAATTTTAAATCCAGATATGTAAAGTTATAAGTATGGCTTGATTAATATAATAAAACAAATAAAAGTGAGCATGCAATTTAAACTTCTAATTTCTAAATTCGAGATCATTATAACTTCAGTACCCAGTTTCTAACTTTAACCACAGTGAAAATGAAGCACCAAATAAACTGTGAAGCACCGTGGATGGCTTTAGAATAAAATGAATCGGAAAAAGCTCTTGAGCTCTGAAAAGCACAAGATCAAAGTGGATGTTGTTGTTGGATTCAATAACAAAATCTGTGGATAGGCAATACATGGCATGTACTATCATAGCAGCTTGAGCAGCAAAACTATCCAAATAATCTGCAAAACGCCGGATTATTCTAGCTGAAGTACCGGCTCAAGTAATCTAAATTATGATAACGATGAGGATATAAGAAGATTTCATTTAATGACGACCTTTATCGTTGTACATAAAGGGAAGTTTAATCATTAAACAATGACTGTTTCAGTGAACGTCGTGAACGACAAAGAACTCAATCCAAATAAGTACCAGTAAATTGTGCTAATACTATAATATTATACAATCTAGCACCTTCTTGTGTAAAGCTTCATAAATTCTTTTAATCACTTCTTTACATACATACATGACATAAAGCACTTTGGATGAAACATTCAGTGGATTTCGCAATACCTCCTTTGATTTAATCCGTTCAGTTTGCCGGAGATACTCATGAATTGTTTGTTACGATTCTTTGCTAATTGCATGTTGTACATTTTTTCTTGTTGTAAACTCTAATTATTTGACAAGGACTAACTTTGCATTCACACCATCGAATTAAGATGGAGTATTGAATATTTTTTGTTTTGTTACTTACATAATAGCAAACAAAACTAGCTCATTGTGATGAATATTTGGTCAACTGAAACATTTTGTACTAAATGTTTACAACTGACAGCTTTTCAGTTTCTATTTACCCATTACTACTCATTGCTATAACTTTCTAAACCACATCTACAATTAAATGTATTCTTACTACTTGTTGCTTTGTCTTTTTTACCCCAAGATAATAAGAGTAATTAAGAGTTAAGAATAATGTTACTCTTAGTTTACGTTTTGTATCTAAAATTTCTCATCTTTCCATTTCACTCCTCCGCCTTTCTCTTGCGTTAAACCACCGTTATCATTCAAAAATATTACGATGTTTCCCGTACGTCATTACTATTTTTAATTGCTACATTCACAAAGGAATCTCATCAAAACCAAGGATCAAAGGATTTTTAGAATTCTGAAAATTGTTATTCCGTTATTTGTTATTTTTGTTTGTTTGTTTTTTTCGTTTTGCGTCTTTGGAGTAGAATGACATGACGTTAAGAAAAGGGCCCACAAAACGGTCTTTTGTTAGAAGGAAGAAAACCTCACAATTTTAGTATTTGGAAAGCTACATTCGCGTAGGAGAAGGCATAAACCTTTCACGTCACACGTTTAAATACAACGTAGCAGAGAAAAGAAATTCTCTGGAATTGTAGAATTTTAGAATTGTCGAAAACTGTACAAGCGTACTAAATTGTGTAGGAACAAATCAAATTGTGCAAAAGTAATCTCAATTAATTTCTGGAAAAGGGTCAATTTTTGTACTAATGCTTTTACACAGAGAAATTGTAAGTATTGAAATATCTGCTTTTTTGCAAGACAATAGACAAATACCTAAATATTAATTATAATTCTATTATTAACCGATGATACAATGGCAAAAGTTCTCGGATGGAGTGGGAAGCAGCTTGCGGAGAATAAGTATAATTTTAAATATGTGAGACCTCCGTGTAGTAAATCTGGTTATTACATAAACATTATGAGGTTATTTCATTGAAATTTTAGTTCTTCTCGTAACACCACATTCAGTGTATTAGAAAGGGGTAATAAATTATGATTATAGGCTATGCTCTTTTAGAGTTGGCCATAGTACTATTAAAATAGTCAATAATATTATCTGTAAAACACTCTGGTCAAATTCTGTAATCTATTCGCCTATTCAGTTAAAATTATCTGAGTTGTAAGAATAGATGTGTTTGAGACATTGTCTGTCACAGTGGAGTATTTTCAATGTCCACTGTGTGTCTGTCTGTACTTTCTCTCTGTATCTTGTTCTGTCACTGTTACTGCAACTCCTGCTACTGATATTGTGCTCTGAGAGATGAGGACACACTGCTGTATTCCTCAGCTATAATCAAATAAATACCCTAAAAACATTAATAGTCAGTCTCTATGAATTCCGCCTTGAGACATTCGATAATTTAAACATCACTAAAATACATGGTACATAACAAGACAACTATTTATGTTGAGGGGTAAAATGAGAAATCATGCAAAAAAAGTTCGCAAACTGTATTAACAAAATCGGCGTGGTTAAAATTAAGTTACTGTAGACAATCGGTAAGGACTGTTTTACGTCTGTCAAAGCATGGAAAAATACATATTATGTAGAAAAACTTGTTTCATTGTATTAATTGCATTCATGTGAAACGTTTAATATTGATAAGACAAAATCAATACTTGAAATGATTTTGTATACTTTTGATGAAGGACTGGAGAAAGTTGTACAGATATGAATCGTTCAACGCATCTCCAATTCTGATTTTTATTACAGATTACATTTTTACCTTTACATTAAATCACCCTCATCGTCTATAGAATAAGTTATCCTTTCCTCTGCATTAGGAAGTTTTGCCTTCATTGCAAAGTTTTTAATTGCCTTCGTAATGTCTTATTGATGACACGACAGAGATGGTAGAATCTAAACTAATTCAACGCCACCTCACTGGATAGTTTATTGAAATATGTAAGCTTTCCAAGAACGGAAAGAGCTTAAATTGTTACGAGAAATCTTTTAGACAAAAACTAATCTCAGAGCGGAAGCTGAATTAAAAACGCCCTTGACTGCTTGTACAAAGAAGTAAGAAATTGAGTCTAACCTACTGACGGTTTGAACTGCCCCATTTTCTTAGCATTTGAAGGTGGGTAGTTTATATTACTTGTTCCATTTTCCAGTTGCAATTTCCTTTTCCAGGTTCCGTCTAAGGGAATTGGGAATGGGAATTGGGGGATTGCGAGACTAGTACAGGTCTAATATGAAATTATGTGAAATTAATGGTCCGGTGAATTGATTTGCTTTATGCCGCCTTTTCACATTTTATATAATATGTATACGCGTATAACATGATAAAGGTGTTTCTTTTAATTGTGACGAGCAATTTAATAATCCTTGTCCAACTCGCGAGTAATGGGTAACAATAAATTATGAATGCGTTAAGCTAAAGTTCAAGAGCAAAGTATTTACCTACCAACACCAACGGAAGAGGAGGAGGAGGGAAGTGAGACGTATTGAGAAAATGTCGTGTAAATAATTTTCTTGATACATGTTGCTTCAACAAAATATTGTCTGCAATGCAATTAAGTTATTACATGCAGCACCTGTAGAAGAAATAAAATAAGTGTATAGACGAGCTAAAATGGGCTAGAAATCTATCATCTACAATATTCTTACATTTCGAGCAGTGAAATTAAGTGTAGTCTAATAATGCCACTCTAACAATATATAAAATTGTAGTTTACTCTTAATGAATTGTAAATTACAATGTAATGATTGGCTCGTGACATTTACATACTCCATTCTATTCAATTAAGTTTTTTAATTTTGAGTTCATTAAGAGGCGGTTGAGCGATTCTTGGTTCTCTTTATGATGGTAAAGGCCTCAGAAATTCACAGTTCCTGCTACACCAAATGGAAGTAGGTTTTTATGGTATTGGCTGGTAACATGCTACTTATGCGCGTTGTTGAATGCTAGCCGTCATTAATTAACAAAAACCTTGAGAAAATTAGTCTTGTATGCATTCATATTTTAAAAGTCACGTAAGAGCAGAGTTTACATGCACGCATGAAAAATTGTTAAATTGTTAGTTTACCGTAATGCTGATTTTAAAAGGTGAGTGGGTGAGTGGGATATGAGAACTATGTATGTATTTCGCAGGTTTGTCATTCGGAATATAAAAATGGAACTGAGGAACCAGTTGATTTTTATTGTCAAATGAAGCGGAAATTTTCCTGACACTTTGGTTGGAAAATTCAACTGATTCTGTTTATTATAACAGTTTTTTAGTGATTGTGAATATAAGTTACGTTTATTCTTATCAAGTAACTTATCTACTTCAGTCCAAAACCGTTTGCTACCAAAGAACGTTCTGGGATTTTTAAATCACATCATAAAGCTAAATGTGCACCCAATTATATTCCGTAGCAGTAATAATTCATACATTTGCAGAGTATAAAAATCCGGTATACAAACAATTATACATTTTGGGAAAAAAGATAAGAATAAGAATACTATCCTTGGCATGATATCAGCTTCAATCTTTATATTTTCCCCTACGTAATGTATTTCATACCCCAAAAAGTACAAAAATACTTAATGAAGTTTTTTCTTCTGCATGTGTCCAAATACGGCAAATACAGATATTCGTAACGAGAGAACGCTTTTTATCATTGTCTATCAAGTTTACAATGACTGTGGTCAATGAAATTATAAATCAATATCTTTTAATCGTTTGCTTTTATCTTCCATTAGAACTTGATAACCTTAATTAAAAAACACTTGAGACGTTTCATTTGGATCTTGTACTTTTCATTCAATTAAATACCACTAGTTTTCTCTGTGGGTATTACAAGAACGCTTAGAGTTTGTGCTGCGAATTGTTTCTTATATCTTACATACTGTGTGCTCCATAGCATATGAGTAAATTGCAAACATCAGCAAAAGCGTTTGTAAAATCAAAGATGTACTAAGATTAAAAGAAAAGAGAAAGTGGTTTTATTTAATTTCTTGATCCATAGTGTCTTTGTAGATCAACAAGCCATCCTCCAGAACGTCTTATAAGATACATAAAACTGAAGAAAGTCCACAAAGATATGGACAGCTGAACTTTCAAAATGAGCACAGGCTTATGCTTTATTTAAGCTAAAATTGTCTTACTGACGATGAGTATAAATAGATAACAACACTCCTTGACTATAAATGGCCTCAGCCATCCTCATTTAATTATTCTGGCGTTTAGGTTTAGGTAAATTGCTTACTGTTACACTGTTGGCTCCTTTAATTCTTTTCCAGTACATACAGATAGTACTACCTAGTACGTACATGTAATCTACATATTAATGAGTTTAAAAGATTTTTGTCTGCCTTATAATTACAGGACATTTAATCTAGGCTTGTACTTTATATACGTGTTGGGACAAATGATACAAAGTCAAATATCCAGATTTAGCGTATGACCAACTATTAAACTTAAGGAAAACGTAATGTCTAACGGTGTTTCAGAGACTGAATGGTTTTAAGCGAAAATATTTTTACTAAATACCTTAAACTTTAATTGCAAAATGCTTAGCTATTTTTTGGGTTTTAATTGGATATATCAGATATTTGGTTATGAGAAATAACAGGAAACTTAATAATGTGTATCATTTGCAAATGTAACAAATTTCCTATTGGATTTTCTATGCCATTGTATCATTTTTACTGTACCTATACAATATTGAACATGGACATTGTATCATCAGCAAAGTATTAGTTTCACTTATCCCCGACCCTTTGTATTGCCTGTATTAATCATTTACGTCATAGACAAAACTACAATTTGGAGCAGATACAAGAAAAGATATTCAAAAA
>VYYJ01004105.1:0-14350 GCA_021029165.1 Cyphoderus albinus
AGTTACTGGGTCATTGGGTCAAAATGGGCAGAATTGAGATGACATAACAGCTCAACATATTGTTTACGCTCTTCAAAAATCCACTCCACCCATTTACAGTATTACTTAACGAAACAGTCATAGTCACTTGGTGAGACTGCAGAATTCATACAACAATATTTTTTGCTGTTATTTAATGTGCTCTTATAGAAAGTAGTGGGGTAGTCAAAATTATGCATGAAGTCTCCCTGTTGAAGTAAGTTTTAACTATTACTGCATAAAAACTATCTTTTTATATTTCCTCACTTCATCTATAATGCATGAGAATGGGGGTCATCAAAAATAGATATGAAGCAAAGGGAAGTGGCAGGGACGCTCATGTTCCAAGAAATGAAAATGAAAAAAAGGAACCGACTGCTCAATTCTTCTCTCACTCGGTTTGCTTACAAGTTCCAAGTGTAACTCTCTCTTCGAGATCCAAACGACATTTTCATCGCCCACTTTCTACATTGCTTTTCTTTTCGGTGGAGGAAAAGTAATAAAAGTGGGAAATTGCTCCAGTTTTTTAGACTTTCAAGACCCACTCCTTGTCATACTCATACTTTCACCGTAGCTTAACTCTGTTCATGGTACCTACAGTAAAGACCAATTTGTCATAAAAATGGATGAGTAAGCTGCTTTGCGTTCGACGTACCTGGCCAAAGATAGATGCTCCACTCCAACTAAAGAAAAATGTTCCCCGCTCCTCCTGTGCTACATAATCGTCTATCTATGCAGTCACAGCTCCTTCTTTGCTACCTGCATCGTTTTTTGTTTACACCAGGTATTTTCTTGTCTATAAACTCTTTACCTGTGTTACATAAGTTAACGCTACAAAACGCTGTGCTTCTACTCCTTCCCATGTTTTCGAAACATTTTTTTTTCTTGCACAAAAGAGATAAGGACGCACAAAGAGCCTATATAACAAATGATGTGATGGTGCAGTAGAAGTAGCAGCTGCAGAAAAGAAAATCGTCTCTTCGCTTCGTCGACTTTCTTTTATCCACTCCAATCTAAAAGATATATGTATTCTGTCTTTTGTGCAAAACCATCCCAGTCCCAAATCATGGTCCTGTTTTTTCAGACTTCTTGATTGATTAGGATCTTCTCGGGTCTATCCATCAGTTTTTTTCACTGGCTCATGCTGAGTGTTCACAATGTGTCTACGTGCATTAATCATTTCATAGCACGGGGAAATAACGTCAGCAACAGCGTCAGTGAAAGGAAGGCATTTTTAATGTTAATGAGCACGAGAAGAAAAGCATTCCATAGAATAAACTCAGAGGGAAGCAAAAGGAGAGGCAGCGGCAAGCAGTGAAATGTATTGGCTTTTCGCAGTGGTTCATCATTTTAATTCAAAGTGGTAAACTCTGAAAGGGAAAGAAACTGAGAGACTAGAACCGCAAGGCTCTTGTTTCTCTGCTTGTCTTGTCTTCACTTTCTCCACTACTATCACTAATATCATAAAACAGTGCTGTCTAGGTATGTCTAATGTCTGTGTATGTGAATGTCCCTTTACAGAATATTATCTATTTTTATTGCCCATTCATCCATATCTTGAACCGGGAAGCACATTAGTATTCAACATTCATCATAAAACAGACGACACAAAGTACATGCAAAAGGTAATGAAAAATGTCCTCTGGGAACAACTCTAGAAATACATATACAAGGAAAAGTACGTCAACGCCAATGCGCAATTTTATTAAATGAAAGTATGACGGGGAAGAGAATTCTTTGCCAAGTAAGCGTAAACTAAATACGTATTTTGCGTGGAAAAGGTTTTATGGTCGTTTTTAACCTCTTTGGTGCTGGAGCGGGGAATATTTCATTTTCGTTTGATCACATCATCGTAGTGTACCAATACTCAGTCAGTACTATTAAAAGTACAGAGGATGGATTTGCGTCGGTTTGGTTGGCAGCGGTAGACTTTGTGAAAGGTCGACATTTTATTACACAAATGCATCTCATGAACTTTTTAGTCGTCCATCCCGGCTTTGGATCACAGGAGGCATGGCTTTGGATTGAATAGTGTGATAAGATGGAATAAAATAAAATATCGGAGAGGCTTTCACCTTTTCAAAATAAAATAAATGCATTACTCCACTACGTAAGTGAGTGGAATAGAGCTGGAGAGTGCAATAAAATAATGTTTTCCCATTTCATTTCATCCGTCACCTTCAACACCGCTGCCACGACCACCTCACCGGAGAAAGGCCACCTACACTCGCACAACGGTTTTGTATGTGGCTTGGCTCAAGAGGTATTTTTATGGCTATTCGAAAGTTTTGATTCCACTCTGAATCTATGTAAAATCCAAGGCATTTCTCATCACAAATTCACAATGCCACCATCGCCACCAAAGCACCTTTTGTAAACTACTAACTGCTGTAGGTATAAACTATTTCGAGTTGTGTGAGAAAGTCAACCTAAAACCTGATTGTGTGTTCACGCTTCACGCTCCACATCCTCTGTTCAAGGATGTGATGAAATGAATGAATGAACAGGTAGACGTAACGTAGGGTTCGGACGTGAAAGCTGCTTTGGCTTCAAGTTACTTCACTTTGACACTATTCAAATACATTTCCATATAAAATACATAAATTCAAAAACTACGACCAACTCTTGCTGCTAACATTGATGTTGCGTTATTGTTAATCTTTTCCTCAACCCACCCAGTTAAGGAAAGCAAATGCCAGAAGCAAGTTCCAGATGTGCGTTGCTGTTGTATTTGTAGTTGTGACGAAAGCATCTTCTTGGGGGGCCGTGGAAGAAAAATGAATGAATAATTAATGGAGGTGTGGTGCGACGTGGCGTGTACTCAGCAGATCGTGAGAAAACCTGACTTTAACAGTAAAATACTGATTTTCTAAAGCCTTTCCGTTCACTGCAAGCAGACGGAAATAAGAATGGAAATAATATTTTATTTTGACCAATGTTTCTCATACCTTGAAGCAAGACAACAACAAGGACAATGTGGAAGATAAACTAGAGTGAATGGGAAAACGGCGAAATATTATTTGTATTATTTGTGCTGCGTGAGAGTGAGGCTTGGTCAACAAAATGACAACAATCTGCTCACAGCAAGTAATGGACTCATGGGATTTGACCAATTGAGAAATAGGAAATGGAAGAAATAGCGTCTCTTCCAGCGTTTCCTTTTGTAGACTTTTTAAACAGAAAGGAGCTAAAATGGCAGACGCGGTGCGACGAGACAGCTCTAGGAGAAACGAATAAAACCAGTAAATGGCACGACTCGCCCTTTGAACTTTTTGGAATTGCGAGATAAACTTTTTTCAGAGAGATGGACAATTTTCATTCGATTTCGCTTTATTTTTTGAAGTAGCACCACTAGAATGACCATGACATTATTTTTATTACTAAATAATGGAATCAGATTGACGAGATACGACAAGGAAGTTTTAAGGTAAACAATTCGCGGTACCCCCCTCTGAAAATTAAATTAGAGCGTTAGTTGGATAGAAAAAAGTTTGGTTTGTTTCAAACGTAGAACGTTTTAATTTATTTTTCCGTTGGCTTTAAAAAAAAGTGAAACAAAAACAAAGGCAGGGTGCTTGACCTGTTTACGGAGAATCTCATCTCAAACTCATCATACTCTCTCGCTTCTCCCGCATTTTTATTTGCTTCGTTGACTTCATCAACAAAATTTCCCGTCCCGTTCTAGTAGCGGGTGACAAAATATTTTCCAAGGTTTAAATTAAATTGGAAGTGATATTAAAAGTTGAGAATGATCATATTGCGTTTGTGATTAAAGCTAAAAATTTCTCATTGTTTTCATTTTCATTATCTGAAGTGGTTACGGTTATTGCCTTTATAACAGAACAAAGGAGAAGTTTTAATGGAAGGTATATGCATCTCCCTTTACGTGACATGATTACCATCGCTCCAAATTCTTGTTTGCTAGCGAGCCGTAACGACTGTGTACTGCGTATTTAAGGATCGGGCAGACAGAACAGAGCAGAATGCTTGGCTCCATATTCCATATCCATCGTCGTTTCAATCACATGAATGTCTCTGTTCTCTTGAATTGAAAATGATGATGAGGATGACGAGTCTCTCTGATCTTATCCTATGTCATTGCACTTTACTTTTACTATCTCAAGAAGATGGAATGTCCTCTTTGCCCCCTCGCCTTCCATATAACATGATCAAGGCTATAACGTGTGCCCTTTCCGTAAGTGCTCCAAATTCCACCAGTGAACAACCACAACGGAAAAAGATGAGCTGGGTAATCTGAAATCCACTTTTTTACATTAGGTAAATCCCAAATCGTTGGAAGCTGGGATGGAGTGGAGAAGAATTTTTTGTCGTGCTCTTAATGGGATTCTAATTTCTTGGTTCAGTGAACTCTCTCATATTCAAATATGTAAGCGAGGGAATCGTCGTATATTAACACATTGGCAAAATCATGGATGTGGCTGCTTGCGGATATACATTTAAATATGCAGAGACAAAATAGTTTACATCATAACTTGTAAATATCTAGAAAATGTAGGTATGCAGAAATTTGAAAGCGATAGCTTCATAGTACTGTGGCCTGGGCTGAAAGGAAAAGTCACCACGAGTACAAATGCGACTACAAATTGCTTTTAGTGTTACTACTCTCCACTAACTCATGCATGTAATGTGATGGGTTGGCTGAACTTGTGGAAAAATGAAGATTGTTCGGGTTTTATTATTATGTCGCGTCTGGTGGTGGTGGTGGTGTAGCCAATTTTGTGCTTTTCGCAATTTCTTCTCATACTCGAATATTTGAGATAAAATGCAATTCCAGAGTTTTCCGTTTTATGAAATAGTACTGCTGGAGACAACCATTTTGCAAATTTCTAAGAGAAAGAATTGACATAAAGGTGTTCCACTTTGAAGAAAAACTTTCTCTTTTCTTGGTTAAATGATAGGTACCAAAATTGCTGAGAGAGTAGAAGTAGAAAAAGTTTCTGATTGATTACCAGGTCTTTTTGGTGAAATCACTCAGCACTTAATATAGATAATGTATAGGTTGGGTTCAAATTGGTTTGAGTTCTGGCTGAAACGGACACATTAAATTTACTGATTATTTAGTGATTACATTAAATGGAACGGAAAATTGAATTTCTGGAATTGAAAAAATTCCGAGTTCAATTTAGAAAAAGGCCGAAATTAGGAAAGTGGTGCAGCTGACATTACCACAGCCTAGTCAATAAGAATAGATTAGGAGACTATGCCATTACAATATTACATACATATTTATACACACTGCAGAAATAATTAGATTAAAAGAAGTTAAAACATATACGAAGAAATATGTACAAACGTAGATGAACATGTATCAACCTATATTAGAAAGAAAAAGTTGGCATTGGAGCAACTATCAACTTTGAAACGGTGTCTGTGTAATTGCACACATAATTTAAGTATTTACACATGAAATCCAACGTGATCCCTAATTTCACTGTGAGTGAACGAAGAATAGATTAGGAGACTATGCCATTACAATATTACATACATATTTATACACACTGCAGAAATAATTAGATTAAAAGAAGCTAAAACATATACGAAGAAATATGTACAAACGTAGATGAAACATGTATCAACCTATATTAGAAAGAAAAAAGTTGGCATTGGAGCAACTATCAACTTTGAAACAGTGTCTGTGTAATTGCACACATAATTTAAGTATTTACACATGAAATCCAACGTGATCCCTAATTTCACTGTGAGTGAACGAAACTCAACCACGTTTCACAAAAAACCAATTAATTTCATGCTCACACAATCAATTAACAAGGAACATCTGTTCCTGACAAGTCGCGCTAATTGAATTAAACACGTAGATAGAGACACGGAAATGATGTGCTATTATCGAATTAGCACAAATTGTAACAGTGGTGGCCCGTGAAACGTGAAATTGTGAGCCGAAGTTGCGAAAAAGCACGCACATTTCATTCCACGAATTTGTTTGTGCTTTTAGTTTAGTTTAGTTAATGGCACCTTGTTACCGAAATCATTATTTCCCACCTACACAGGTTCCCTGGTGTGACATAAAACGAATCAACTGGCCCTTGAATTGATAAAATCCATGATAATATGATTCACCTTCACGGATCAATTCTCTCTGGTGCGACGACGGTCATGTCGCATTAATAGTTTCCACTTTGTAGATGTCACTCGAAAACTGTCTAAACAGTGAAAGCAAAGAGTGTAGGCAGACTGTAATAGCATTACAGCACTCACTCTGAATATTTGAATAATTCAGACAACACCTCCGTCCAATCCGACCTGAGGCTGCTTCAAAGTTCCTCTACTCAAACTTTCATCATTAAATCATTTCCACTTCCCCTTTAACAAGGTATTTATTTATAGGGGCATTTTTTAGACCTTGGTTTGTTTGTTTATTGCTTAAACACGAAATCCGCCTCCGTGTCTATAAAATACATGCTCCGGAAATGCCCACGTCCATACAAGTAAATTTACTATTTTATAACCTTCAAAGTAATTTGATCATGCTCCAATAAGTGTTAATAAACAGACTTGGAATCAATATTTACTGTTAAAGTAAGTAACAATTAAAAACTATCCACACATCCACCAATTCTCATTTTCATTTTCCATGTCAGAATCGACCGATTCAGTTGCTGAAAATAAATTGGACAAATGAGAAGATGTGGAAAATTTGCAAGTTGATAAACAAACTCAATTTGCCATTATATTTATTGTTTGCTATGTACTTGAGGTTATTGCGGCTACTCCATTTCGAGCACGAGTTGTGAGAAGGAAAAGAGAAATCTGAAAATTTATCGTGTCTGGTCCATACAAAACCACCTCATACCGATCCAACTGGCAGTGACAGAGAGACAATGCAGTTTATTTTATTTACCTTATCCATAATGCAACACGATAATATCCATTTCTATTCAATATCATGTCATGTCTCTTCTCTTTATTCAAGCACACTCACAGTTAACATACAACACTTTCTAAAAATATGGATTCCGCAAAATATCTATTTTTGTCCAGATTCGCCATCATGAACATGATATTATATGATCAAAGAAATGAAATCAAACCAAATTGAGTACCACGGGCTTCATCGACAGAATACTGTGGCCTCATCATAACCATCGTCATTCTCCATTTTCAATTGCATCTGCACATCAACCTCGTATCAAATAATAATAAAATATTTGTTTATTGTCATTGAGCTCCGTATTAAATTACAAGCACACGTCAGCAGCCTTGCTTTGGTTTACTTTGCCCTCTTCACTCACTCAAATTAAGTGCCTCTAAAATTGTATTGAGTGTCATTACTGCATCATATCACTTTCTGTTGACAGCAAAAACATTATAACATAACAATATTAAATGACATTATCATATCATGCGCTACAACAATATCGTACCATGAGGTTTGACATTTTCATGGCACATCATCATAATCACTGTCGAATCACTATAACTTTCACTTTCACATGTTATTTTGTTATGACTGACAAGGAATGACAAGGAATTTGGAGAGAAAAAGATATATAAAATGGAGGAACTATAAGAAACACGGCCATAAAAATATTTATTTTCCCGGTGCTCTCCAGTTTCTTAACCCTGAGCAAAATGAAGCATGCTACAAACAACCAAAGAGATGAGGATGAGGCTATCCACCTCTTTTCTTGTGATTATTAACTTGTTTTTCATCCATTTCGCAGTCTTCATTTTAATCTATTTTCACTTTCACTCACTTTCTCTCTCTCGTCGTCATTTAACTTTTCCCTTTTCCGTTTCTTTTTTTGCTCGAGAGGTTCTGTCAAAAAAATGGGGGCAAATTGTCATTTTTCATAGTCATCTGCTAAAGCACCCAGCGAAGGCTGAAAATGAAGGGAATGGGAAAGCAAAGGCATAAAACATTTTTTATTTATTTATTTTGCCGAGCGACCTCATTTTTTCAAGAAAGAGTATTACTTAAGATGAGCTATAATCTGTAACAGGATTTTGACCCGCATTTAGGTACATGGTACCTTTAACATTTCTAGAAAGGGACGCCACTATTTGCGTGGGCGCGAGTGGGGCAAGATGAAGAGGATGGAGGCAGGACTTTCCATGAAACGATTTATGTATAATCTTTATTTTTATTTTTGAAGAAAGCAAAAAGTCGCTTGTTTACTACAAGCAATGAGTAACTTGTGGGCAGTACACATTCAATTACACTCAGCGGGATAAGTTTTGATGATGGTTGAACTGAAATGTGAATTTGGTGGTAGGATGGTCATCATAATCAAAATGATGATAACCGATTATGGCTGTAGGAAGGAAGTGACATGTGACTACGGTGTGATTATGTGATGTATCTTCTACGGCTTATAAATTATTAGGCAAGTAAATAAGGGTAAATTGTAGTTCGGCCATTAACCTGACGTCACGCCATCATCATCCTTTATGGATCAGCAAGATGGGATAGCTAAACTTTAAAATAGACCTATTTCATGCAAAAGTAAATTGTAGTTACGAATGAAAAGTACATTTTACCCCGGTAAAGAAAACATGTTCTTCGCATGTTTATGTTGCCCCATTTTATATCAATTCAGCATTATGAAATATGCAACAAGATAAATGTACGCTGACATCGTAACTTCTTTTGAGGGAAAGAATAGCGTCTTAAGTAGAAAAGTATCATTTTCCAGACAAAAATATCATCGACAAAAAAATGCGACAGAAGGAACAGGAATCTCGCCAAACATCCTGGACAACTGATACTTGAAGTCAGTTAAAGTGGAGCATCTCAGTCAGTGTTAGGTAACAAGCCACTTGAAGCTTATTCTTTTTTAAGGAGTGCCTTTTCCTGGATTATACTAAATAAGAATGACATTAAACCTCTTGAAATTCCACACTACCGTTCTCGTCTAACTTATAGGATCTCATAGTCGCAGTCTCCGTTTCATGTTTCACTGGCTAAACGTCAAAAATAAAATGAGAAAGTTTCAACTCCAGATACTGTATTACAACACCTCGAGGATAAAAAAAAGAGCATCGCTCTTTTCAATCCTTCTCTCAAATCTTTTTTAGTTTTCAGACTTAATTTAGTAATTTCCCCGCTACCTTTGTTTTCGCTAGGCGAATAGAATTTGGCTGTTGAAACGTGTGAAGTGGGGAGCTGCCTTTTACCCGGGGAACTCGAAAGAAGCGAACGAAGAAAGAAAATATTTCGCATTCTTGAGTGCCACTCATGTTCAACCCGTCATTTGCAGAAAAGTACCGTTCCGTTACGTTTGAGCTTCAGTAAAAATGTTGAATGCTTAGCATTTAACAACTTTAATAGAAAAAGATTTCTGATATAACATGCATCAAAAGAGTGTCATGTTATCTCATTGTATTCAAAATGAGTTTCTAATTTGAAGATGATTATAAAGAAGTAGAAACGTCGTAACGAAAATAGTAAGGTAGGTCTTTATCTGAAAATGAATAATTAACTAACATTAGTCATTTCAAATGTCACTAGCAATTAACATAAAACGTAGTACGAATGAAAAATGAACACAATTGTCGCTCCACACCTGCAAAAATATTCATTCATTATAAAAGTAAAAGGTAAATAATGCGAATATCCATGAATTTATGTCTTTCAAGTGGCTTGACATGACAAGTTGACAGCTTCGGAAACCATTGCACACACAAAGAAGAAAAAGCCGTTTTCTTTTCAGGTTTGCTTACGTAATCACATCAACGTTTTCGCACAAATGAAGTGAATGAATGCCAGAATTTATTTCAGTAAAATATCAGCTAACAAGGACGTGTTTGTGTCACCCAAGAAAAACCCGAAGGAGAACACATTTTCTCTTGTGTTCCACTTCCACTTACTTTTACTTTTCCCGGAAAACGTCTCGCCGTTACGCTTAACATGTCCAAAACCCTGCTTGCTGCAGTTTTCTACTGTCACTGTCATTTGCTTAGGTTAGCGTTTCTCACTATATCATCGTCATTAATTCGCTACCCATCGCGGCCATCGCACTATTGCTGCAGTGTGCAACGACGATACTGACAACAATGGCTTAATGGACTCCATCTCTCCATTATTCTTACGATAAGCCCTGGGATGCTTTTGTTGGTTCCCTTGAAAGTAGTTATACGAGTAAAATAAAATAGAATAGAATCCGCATTCTCGTTCTCCTCTCCTTTTTCTGGGTTGCAAAACCTGAGTCAATTTACCACGGTTGCACCACGGGACAACCAAATGAGATTTGTATAGGAAAGCATCAAGCTCAGTTTTATTCCATACTGCACTGGCTCATCTTCTTCATTATACCCACCCACCACTAAATTTTCTCGCTTTATAGTCCAAGTCTAAAAAGGAACATTTTCTAACGTTGTCGTTAAGTCAGGTTCTCCTTTGCTTTCCCCAGATCGTTAATATCGATCCTTGTCCTGTCGTTGGTTAAGGAATGAAGAAGAGAGTTAATGAAAACTGTTTAAGGAACCCCAGCGAAAAAAAGATTCATGCCTACAGATAGAATAGACAAGTTGTGAAAGATGAGCTGGGAATTTTTTGAACTATTGTAATTTGAAAAGAAGTTGACAGGCGTGTGTTTGATTTAGGAAATGGAACCAAAAACTAAAAGACAAATTGCATTTTAAACCCAACTGAAAAAGAATACAAAAGCGAGGAGGAGTAAGAAGATTCGTATAACGGAAGTAAAAGGAATTGTGTATGGATGAGGATGGAGATTGAATGACAAAATGAGTTATGACGGTACGTATTCAAACATGGGTGGATGGATGGTGGTAGTGGGTGTTACGGAGTTGTTCAAAACCTGCTCTTCTTTATTTTACAACCTTTTATCCTACGTAAATAGGCTTAGATGTTATTTATTCAGTTTCTTTTTGAGAAGTAAAAAATTGATTCTAAAAGAAAGAAGCTTCCAATTTTTACGCTCACTGCATACATCTTTCAAGTCAAGTCAGTATTAAATATTATTATTACCACACTAGCCTTGTAGTACGGCTTGGATGAAAAGAGAAAGTAAAGTGAAAGTGAAGGTCTAATCTTATTTAATGGACTTATCCGATTCTTTTTATGTTAGTAATAAGAAAAAATAGGAAGAAGTCTCGAGGCAGGTAAAAACCTACTGAGTAATGTGATGAAAAGAATTTTCTCTGTGTGATGTGTGAATCGAGTAACTGGGCAGGAAAAGTGAGCAACATGCCGTGTTCCGTTTAGCCCTGTCTGTGCATTGCAATATGGACCTTTGCCATTTGAAATTTTTCCTCGGTGACCGCCCACATACTAAACATATGTGAGACTGAGGGCAGATCCTGAGGAAAAGTTTTGAAAAAATGTCAACCAATGATGTGGCAGTGATCATCAGGAAATGATTACTATACATTTTCACAAAGGAACAAACAACGCAGAAAAGCGCAAACAAAATAAAATTCATCGGAAATTCCTACACCAACATACACCTCTGATTTTGACATCTCCTAATTATATTCTCAGTAATCTAAACAAACTTTGACACTTGAAACCGGAAATAAGATACAATACTGTATTATGCGAGGAAAAGTGGAGCGTGACATTTCCAGTTCCATATTATGAAAAATAGAGTATAGAGTGGCACACACGTATAGCTTTTATTGACAAGGCATGAAAATGAAATAGGGCTGGAGTTTTAAAAGGTAAAAGAACTATTTCTTTTGTGCTACTTTGTACCTTTTGTAAAAGTGAGAGTTTCAGTAGTAGAGTTTTTTTCAAAGGAAAGTGAGAATTTTACAACCTATGCTGCTTTCTAATACAATTTCCTCTTTCTCTGGCCAATAGCAATAACGGTAATAAATAAAGTAAATAGGAAAACACCTAACCTAACCTAGGCGGTACTAGTAGAGTAGAGTAGAGGATTATTTTTATACTTACCCGGAGTCGAAACTCGGGTGGCAATCCACCTGGGAGTCTGGCCACCATTCGCATAGCATCTCGCCACTGCCTGAAGCTCGAGTCGTTGTTGCTGTCATTTCTGCCGAGATTTAGAAGTGGAATTATTCGCAATTCTGTGAAAAAGAGCAGAAAGACACAAGAGTAATAACCAGGTTTTGAGCCAATAAATTTTCCTTTATTAGTTTATTACTATTATTATGTTTGCACAAGCACGAAACGAACTGAACATTTGTTTTATAAAAAGGAAATGAGAAGCATCTTTCTTTTATTTTCGCTCTCTCCTCTTGCTCTGGGGAAAACCCGGAAGTGTGAAAAATAGCGTATGACATTGTCACTATTATATTTATTTCTGCGGTTGGTCGGTCGGTCGTTTGCGGCTTCCACCACATTCAACTTCCAATTCAATGAATTCCTAGAGTCAGACGACTTATTACAAGGAGAGGCCGGGAAAGCTTTGACACGGCACACGGGAGCAGTGACCGTGTCATTCAATACTGTCATTTCATTGCGGTAGTGATGTTGGTGATTGTTGGTTTGACGGAGGTGAAGAGGAAAAAAAGCAAAAAATAACAATGAATGATCACGATCATGATAAATGTATTGGAATGATTATGATGATCGTAGACAAGTACACAGAGCAGAACAAATTAAATCTCTCCGGTCCACCGCTTCCTGTCATTTTTTAATCACCAGCTATACTCCACCACCAAAACCAAAAAATGTCAGGCCGGGTGTCTCCTGTCGTCTAAGTTATTGCTCCCAGAGGAAGGCTGAGGCGAAAATATGGGTTGATGATCCCGATGGCCGGCTTCATTGAATATAATACTACATTTTACGCTCACTCAGCGTGGTCTAATTTGCCATGTTGGATGATATCCTATTGCGCTCCACTTTCTCGCAACACTTACTACAAGGGGCCAATTCTCATTTCTACTTACTTGATAATGATAACCTACGTACCTCTTTTGAGACTAGGCTTAACCTAATAAAAGTTATCTCTGTGACATAAACTACAAAAGCCCCTGTGCAACCAGAACCAGCCACAAAATGAATGATGAGGAAAAATGAGCATCAATTTAAAGAGATAACAACTCATGCATGGAATGGAACGCGTATTCTGTTTTATGGACGATAACGGTAAATTGTAACAGCGTAAAGCTTTTTCGTCTCGCTTCTTCTGAATCCCATTCGAATTCATCAAAAAGAGAGCAGCTTTTATAACTTTCATCGCTCAGAAAGTAAAATTGGTCTTTAATATTTACGGGGTAAGCAAAAACACGAAAGTTTAAACAAGGATACATACAAGAGCAACAAAGCAGTAGCATCTCTTTGTTTACTCTATCATTGGAAAATTTCACGTTTTGTAGTTTCGTTTCGCAGTTTACCATTTACGTAGGATTCTCGATTTTACCTAAACGAAAACTCGCAAATTGGATATAAAACGAGAAATGGGTTTCGTGATCTGTAGTGTTGTATTGCAAAAGTGCTAATGCAATTTTTACCAAAGAACAAATGAGTCTATAAGCTATTTTCCACTAACTCAAACGATAGTACATGAAAGAGGTTCCGTGAATGCGACTGTAACTCTATCAGAATTAGATGGGCTAAAATAAAAATTCAAAATGAATGGAGTCTGGCTCAAGGCTTTTTGTTTGTTCAAACAAAACCTTTAACATTTTCAGACGAGGTGAGATACATAAGCTGTCTAGCCCTGTACAAATACGCTATGATTATAAATGAGTCTCGGTTAAACGAAATGCCTAGTTAGCTGTTACATAATGTATAATTAATTTTTAACGATTCACAAAAAAAAAACTTATCCAAACAGAAACGAGGAAATAGCTTTAATTTATTTGTCACATGTTCGTTGCATAACCTCATCTCCGTTTTATTATGGCCAAATTCTTGGGTCGATTGTTTTGTTTTGGTTGCCCTTTTACAATCCCTTCATGAACTTCTCAGTTAACACAAGTTCATGTTACGAAACATCATTTAATTTGAAACATTACGCAAGTTGAGATGATGTTTCTGTCAGGCGAAGTTGAAGGGACTACCTCACTTAAGCCACGCCTACACATTCAAACACAAACGTATCCCAGAACAGGAGAAAGCTATTAAATGAGGTTTAGGTAGGTTTATCATCTATCTTATCGCATCACATTCCGTACCGCACTGCACCATACAAAAAATCAGACACAAGGTCCTCTATTTGGTGTCTATCTACTGTGTAAACCGAACGAGTTAGACTTTCTCTTTTTGTAGCATCGATTTTTCCTTAAGCATGTGCTAATTGAGTGACTAGATAAAAAGTAGCAAAAGTAAAAAGTGCAGTAGTCAGTAGTTTTGGAGAAAGTTGAGAAAGCCTTTATCAGTAAATAAGTTACAGTGAGGCTGTGAGGCATCTTAATTTTCTCT
>VYYJ01004106.1:0-14348 GCA_021029165.1 Cyphoderus albinus
ATAATTCCTTGTCTTTTAAGGGGAATTTGAATAGACTAGACTAGACACACATCCGATTAAGTCACAGCCGTAATCTTGTGTATACAACTTATAAATAGATAATTAGAGATTATTAAGGTAAAGGTTATCTTACCCGTGCTGGAAGCTTGGTTATCACACGTAAGCTCACTTGCAATTGGTAGTACCTTAAATACACAATAATATTTTTATGTTATTTACGTATGTACATAGATAGAGTCAAACCTGGATATGAGTTAAAGAAATTGTCATTAATGTCATAAAGTGTCATGTCGGAAATTAGTTTAAATCATTTCAACTAACCTACAAAAACTGTAGTGATTTAATTAGTTTTAGGATGAATGAGTTAGATCAAAGCGGAAAGAAACACAGAAAGAAAATTTATGCGGTCTAAATAAACAAAAGTTAGGAAGCCACAATGCAACCCCGTTTCTACAATGCGTTTATTGTTAGAAATCTGTCAAAAATCAAGGTACTTTTTGTCCTGCTGGGTGGCTGGTTTTTGGTGTACCTCATTTATACGTGTCATAAATATATTATGTTAAAGTAGACAGAAATACATTGCAGATAAGACCAAGAGACAGTTTTTTATTGAGTGAGAGATCTTCAACCACAATTTTCACATTGTGGCCACGCCGCAGTATTTTCAGATGAAATAATAGAATTTTAATGAGAAAAACGTTACAAATCAATTTAAAGCGATGTAAAGTTAAACTTGATGTATTTTCAGCGTAATTGTGCAGCCAAACTACACATTATAAGATTAAATGGCTGTAGGCCGTTTCCACATGAAAAATTAAACACAGTTCGTGGATTTTCTTTTCAATGGGCAAAGTTTTTCTTTTCTTGCTAGCGCAGCTATAAAATGCCTTATTTCTCTCATGAAGATGACAGAAAAGATTAGAATGAAGAATGTTCATAATAAATTGAAAAGCTCTTGGGTATAAATTAGTGCGTCGTATGTACTGGTTTTGGCTAGAGCCACATAGCGGAGCTCTTGAAATCCTACAGCAGCGGTTACTCACTTTTCATGTACTGCCTTTGACCTTGAATGCCCAACTAAGACTTAAGATTCATTTTCAGATTTTTCGGTTTGGAAATAACTAAATGAATTTTTAATGGTCAGTCGTAAATGCTTCTATTGCAAATTGCAAATATTATGTAAAATAAAAAAGCGAATGTTAGACAAGAGTAATCGCACAATGAAAATTGTTGGAGAGTAAAAATTAATCCAATGATTTACAGTTCTATGCACACCAAGCTCACATAAAAGACAAATTTAACAGCTTTAAATTTTAATCCCTGTTTAAGGTCAGCAAATCAAAAACTCACCCTCTAAGAAACAAGTCGACATTGTAGAATTTGTACAGTTCCAAGCAAAACTCAAGCGTGGCTTGCAACTCATTGTTGTTGCTTCCAGTGCTGGTGCTGCTGGGGGTGCTGCTGTTTCCAACGCTGGCACTACTAACTCCATTGTTTGCGGAGGATGCAACGGCGGTGGTGGTACCTCCGCTGATACCACCGCCAGTATAAATTGGCGTCATTTTAGCTGTTTGCGAAGAATGTGGTTTGTTAACTTTAACTTTGTTACAATTATCTTTTACCACACACAACAATCAGAGCTTATAACTATGACTAGGTAATTGATAATGATTATCGGAAAATACCACAGTGGTGACAAGAATAGAAAACAATCAATTCACAACAATATGGGACTAGCTTAGGTTGCTAAATGTACACTGTACCACCATAATAACTGATTCTTTGTAAATACATGCGCATTTTCCATGTAGGTCGTACATTAGGTTACAAGAATTATTTTTTATTATTATTATTATTATCACATAAGTATAACCTTGCTATGTCGTTCTCATTATGATCAGTAATTTACGTACTTTAGTTTTCCTTTCCCTTTAATACTTTTTCCTCTCTGACTTCTTTGCCTTTTTCTAGTTTAATTTAAAAGGTTGGTTAGCCATAAGTAAACTTTCTTGAAAGTTTTGAAAATATTTAATCAATGTTAAACAAATTTAGTATCTTTTAGATGAAATTGGGAAATCCAATTCTAATAAGAACCGAAATTATCTTGCACCATGTTCTAAACCCTTTTCAAATGAATTTTTGTATTGATTATTTTATTACTTTGCACTGTTTACGTATAATGGTAAACATCAACAGATTCGCTGCACCAGAATATTTGTAAAAATTAACAAAGTTATATTTAAACCTACTCCCGTTGTATTTCTCATTATTTTAATTCGTGTTGGCAAATCTCTCCGTCTGACTGGAAAAAAGAAACTTTTTTCCATCTCCGGATTAGTCGAGCTAATAATGAAGAGTGATTTGAAAAATATTTAGCCTTTCCATTTTTACAAGAAACTTTGTCGTATTATATGCTTTGAAATGTAAAAAATTGTAACTCTGGTCGCACTCGAGTGCGAAGGATCCTTCTTTGTTTGTTTTACAACAATATGAGCAACTTCCCTAAGCTATACTTCATAAATTAAATCGACATTTAATTACAGCTCCTCGTAATGAAATTTAATACAGAGCCCAAGTCTCTTGATTGGTCAAATGCAGTCGCAACTTTTTCTTCTTGCTCTATTTCCTATAATATTACATTAGATTATTACGTAAACTAGCAAAGCTGGCGCTCTATAATACCTAAACAGTCGTAATGTAATGTAATCATCAGACAGCACAAAATACTTGCGACACAACTAATTAGGTTACATTAAAAAAAACACTTGTGTACCCCTACTTCTAGTTTGTCCAACTTCACATCACCATTCAGCCATGAGGATCACAATGCACACACAACTACACATCCGTACTACTATAAAGCAAGTGAAGAAAAACCACAAAATTAAATTTTACTTCATCGTATTAAAAACTACAATACTCTGTATTTGCCACTCTGATGTTCCGTGGAAATTCATTTGTAGTAGTAGTGGAGCCGAAGCCACTTCACAGAGAGAAACAGAATTTTCCCCTCGATTTTTTTCCTTTCTCTGCGGACGAAGAAAAGTGCTTTGAATCTACATAACCTATAAAAAGAGCTATGTATTTTTTTGTTTCTTGTTTTGTTTGACTTTTACCACTCTAGTTTTTTCACTGCACTCCACCATCTACAACAACAAAAATTATACTTTTGCTCCAGTCCTGTCTTGTCCAGTCACACGATGCGATGAGTGTGGTTTCGTTCCGTGTGACTCCAGCAACACTGCTGTAGTCCAGTCAACTCTCTCCGGACTAGAACAACTTGAGCAGAGGAAGCAGCAGGAGCTGTAAGTATAGCAGATGATAATGACGATGTTGATGGTTCACTCTTTTTTCTCCTGCTTCCTATACACTTTTTTCAACGATGCAAACGGATAAATAATGATGGGGAATTGGTGCACTAGATTGGAGCTGTAATAATGTTGTACAAGCCTGAGGAATTCTACGGATAGCTAATATGTACAGGAAACTTTTTTTAGAGGAAAAAACTTTTTGAGGAACAAACCTGCCTATTAATACACACACACTTTTTTCTCTCTTTTTCCTCAAAAAATCATCCTGCTTTGCTATAACCACTTGAACATTATTAGTGGTACACGGAGGCAACGGCTACAGGGGGAAAATGGTGTAGTCGTGGCGTAGAGTGTGTGTGTAATGTGTGAAAAGCAAGACAGGGAGAGAAAGATGTGAAGCTGCAATAATAGCATTAGTATTGTGGTACTAGTCTCTGTAATATTGTGTGCGCTATATGATTAAAAAATGGGCTCTCGAAAGAATGTACATACGGAGCGGGGAGAAGTACACAGGAAAAAGAAATATCAATATCAGTTATTGTGTGAGTGTGTGCTCTCTGGCAATGGCACACTCTCGTCTTCTCTCTCTCTCTCTTCTCTTCCGAAATTTTTCTCTCTGCCCGTAGCCTTGGCTCAAGCCTCCTCTTTTACTTCTCATTCATCACATTAGCCATGCACATGCACGTTCACACTCACTCAACTCAAAAACTCTCATTCTTTTCTCCTCTCCTCTCCTCGCTTCTCCTCTTCCTTTTCACAACAACGAAATAGGAAGGAAAGGGAAAGCGGAGCCCGCGAAGGAAGCGAAAGCGAGTTTTCTTTGGCTTTGCTTTCCTTGCTACGTGTGCATGATTTTCTCCTTTCTTTCCCTTTCTTTTCTCTAGAGCTCCACAGTTAGCTGGAGCTACAGAGCTTCAGCTCCACGGCTAAATTCTTTCCTGTCTCTGTCTCAAAGAGAAGGGGAAAATAAGAGGTAAAAGTTAAGTAGTGTACCTATAAAATAATATAGTGTAAGCACCAGCAGCGTCCTCATCCAATGCTTTTCTGCTTATGTTCCGTTCTGTAGCTTTCTCTTCTCCTCCGGCTTCGCCTCGACTGGTAACGTGCAATAATACGGACACACTGTTTCTGGCCGCTCTAGATACTCTCGGCGTGGAGCGTTAAAATGAAGCTTTTTCCCAGTAAAGGGACTCCGTCCTGTTTTTTCCTTCACTCTTTCTTTCCTAAAACGGAAATTTATTGGACAACTTGTGTGTCTTCGAAACTTCTCTTTGCTCTCTGAGCTAAGGAGAGAAGAGCGATATTGTTTCTTTGTGCTCTTTGATCTCACTCGTTTTTAAATTCGCGTCTACTATTACCACACTGCTAGTGTTACTGGTACTTAAATCTCGAGTTAGGAGGCAACGAAAATGTACACCATTTAGAGAAAGTGAATACAACAGATATTATTTTATTACATTATAGGATCACATTATGTGAGCCAGAAAGAGAAATGACTACTGAATGGATACAATATGTTCACTCGTCATTTTGCTTGCCCACATTAAATAAGCCCGTGTGTGCACACATTATGTACATAGAGCAGTTTTGTATTACAAAAATCTAGGTTTATTGCTTTTTCGTCTTTTCTTTCTCTCTCTTCAAGACTACGTCTTTTCTTTTCCAGAAAAAAATGTACTATATATTTTATTTTTATTATTGTACATTCTTCCTGGCTCCATTCTGTCTCCTCTTCATTATTCTTATGTACAACGTAATCATAGAAAAGGGAATATAAAAGGGAAAAGAATGCAGCAGTGGATTTTTGGAAAAAAGGAAAAAAATACATTCCTTTTATTTCCTGGAGAAAGTCGGTAGAAAGGAAAGAAGAAGAAGAAATCAGAGATTTGCTTTCATTCCTCGCCTCATGAGATGCGAAACAAAAATGTGCCTGTGCCTATTATATATATGTGCGAGTAATAGATTAAATGGAGGTAAAGTGGCACTATGGAGGATGATAACATTAGAAAATAGATACATACCCGGAACAAAAACACATGGAACTTTGTATAGTAGAAAATAGAATGAACTTTTTGGCCGAAACTGTAGAAATCATCATGACATGAGTCACAGTCACAGTCATCATCATATCTTTCCAGATAAAAGAAGGAACACGAAGGAACAATTGTTTCTTCCTTTTTATCCGTCGCTCTTCCAGGATGAGTCCGTTCAAGGAATGTAAGAAAGTGAAAAGCTGAAAAAGCAGACTGAGACTGAGATATAAAATGAGCTGCTCTTCTCTTGTTTTGCTGCTTTAACTCTAAATATGGGAAAAGCTTTGTTGATGGTGTTGGAGAAGGAGGACACGGACTGCATTCACAATCACGCGAAAAATGTCAGCGTGACGACGCTCTACTGAATGCTGGAGGAGAAAGCAGAACGAGGCGAAAGTGGAGGATGAGAGGAAACCCTGGGATTGCGATATGCATGTAGAACAGTCGTCGTGAGCGTGATGATGTTGATAAAAAAGATTCTTTTGTGGTACTTATGCTTATTCCATTTTGTATCCTTTCTTCCCACTTTTATTGTATATGTTTTTGAAGTTTATTTAGTTTTTGGCAGAAGTGGTGCATAAAAGTTGAACAAGCATGGAACACAGGCGTGCAAATCCTGCGTGTCCATGTTAAGTAGAGAAAATGGGAGAAATGGTGCTCGCAGTGGAAATAGAATTGGACATTTATAGGCGAAAGTATTTTACTGGAGTTTGTACAATAGATTTAATTTGTTTACAATTTATGTTAACTACGTGTTTTCAAGAAAAAAGTGTTTCGGTTGTTGGTTAAATTTTTAGTGACTTTCCATCATTCAGTTTATGCATGACCTACATAGGAAAGCAGGAAAACACGATTTTATACCAGTTACTTCCAATTTTGCTTGATCCAACTTTGGCATTTGCGAATAGTATGTAAAGTGAAAAAATGCAATATGTTTTGGAACTGGAAATTGTTGTCGTTTGTTGTTCCTATTTTCTTTTCTTTTTGCTGGCTTCCCCCTTTCCTTCTCCTACAATTTAGTTCACATGGAAGGATGATGCGTAAAATAATAACCAAAAAAAGTAGAAAGTGGAGTACCGAAGGTGGTTCGTTTTGCTGTCCTGACTTCACTTGTGACTGGTGTGGTGACTACATTTGCAAGAAATTGCGTTGTTATGTTGCTACGCAGGAGGATACTTACTTCGCAGGCAAGCTATTATTTACTTGTCTTCTTTTTTGTCATGTTCATCTTGCTCCTCTCCTGTTCTATTTTGAGAGGAAAAGGATAAATACCCACTCGCGATCACTCACTCAAAGAAAGAATCTCTGTGATGTGATGGGTAGAGGGCTGGCTGGATGAAACGGGTGGACGTGGACACACCGAATCGAGCAAAGACAACAAAAGTCGACAGAGAAGAAAGGGAATACATGGAATTTGAAGTGAATGCGATAGCAGGCTTATTACTTTCACTCCTCCAAAATGAAATATCACGGACTCCGTTTCATCCATTCCATGATCACATTCCACTTTCACAAATATATTATTTCGCCGAGAGTCGAGCAGAGTGAATCAAAGAGGAACACAATAAACCATTTTTTTCTCACGGGCAAGGAGAATGGTATAGTGTAAGAGATGAAACCGAAAATGGAGAGGTTTGTGGAAGTGGAAAACGATATTAATCTATATAATACGAGGTTTCCTTACATTATGAAAAGGACACTTTATATACAATTCAAATCTCATCCTGCAACCTCTGCCATTATTGCTATACTGATATTTCACAACATCATTGAGAAGCATACACAATTTTCTAGTGTACTATTGTAGAAATTCTGTTTTCTGTCTCCTCCACCTCCTCATGTTGACCTCTTTTCCTCTCGTCGAAGAGAAATCATCATCTTGAACATCACTTCTGCTCGTCGTAGTGTCATGCTCGTTGTCGTTGTACTCCTACTCCTCTTTTAAATTCTTTATTAGTTCCCTGTTTCGCTTCCGAGTCGATTCGACCTTGTTTCTCATTTTACTCTGTGCTGTGTACTTTTTTCTTTCTATCCTATTAAAATATCGGCCAGGTGAGACGACATTGGGAAAAGCATTCAAAGGAAGAGACGGATGGCTGGATGTTTACTCTGCATTTAGGTTTCAAAAGATGATGTTGAAAGCCGTGGCTCAAGTGGTACAAGGTGAAACACGAGCCACTCAGGACTTGTTTTTGTTAGTATGCCACGCACTCGGCACTTGCAAGCCGACTTCCTTTGTTCTATCTATGTATGCTCTGTGAGTTTATTTTGTAATAATTGCTACTCTTTCTCTCATTTTATCCTTGTATCAAATTAGAGAGTAAGCTAAAACCAACAAACAGAGACGATGCGCATGTAGTGAAAAACACTTTTCATAATTTCATTTTAACATCAGCAACAGCTACAAAAACAACTCGAAAAACAGGAGATTGTTTTGTAAACAAGAATGCAACTGGAGAGTATAAAAGAAAGAATAACAGCAGCAGCGGAAACAGGGAACTTTTACTTGAGTTGATAAAATGAGTAACGTAACCCTTTTCAGTTTCTGAAAAGGTAAAAGACAAAATAGAAGTTTAGAGGAAAAGAATCGAGAGGAAAAAATCCTACTTTTTTCTCGTAGCAAACTTCTCAATTCTTTTTTTTTTTGCTTCCTCGCTTTAACTTTTTAAAGACGCCTGTTACAGTTACAACCGATGCTCAGTGCTCGTACATACATGAAGCATGCCACCTTTATTTCTTTACTTTTTTTACTTGAGCTACTTTACTGCGAACTCGAATCATTCAATTTTTCACGAAAAAAAATGCAGAAGAAAATAAAGCAACATCGGGTTTTGTTAGAAAGAAAAAGAAAAAAAGATGCAATTGAATCTTTCTCCTGCCTATGGTAAGCGAAAGGTCTCGTGTTTTTATTGCCTTTCTTTTTTCACTTTTTCCCATTCTTATTTTTTGAAGCCTCCAGGTAAAAGAAGAGAAACTCCTGCTTGAGAATTGAAGTTTCAAAGGAAGCACTGTGTGTGCGGAGCTGAATGTTATATATTTTTATTTTCCACCATATTTTTTATCTACCCAAAACCCAAGAATCGTAACTAAAAGGAAAGGAGATGATGATAATAAAAATGTGGCGGCGGATGGTTGAGTAGATTGCTACTGGAGAGAAAAAAAACCTGGAATATACCTACCTGAGTGAGAGCGAGCGGAGTATTTTTTACACTTTTCTCACGAGACGCTATGATATTATACGATGATCCTGTGTGTGGCTGCACCTTATACATGCTTCAATTGAACGGGGAAAAAATGTAATAAAAAAAGCAACAAAGGGGAAAAAGGTTCATTTTTTCTGCTAGAAAGAAGAGCGACTGAACTGCGTGAGTGAATGCAGTGGTGCATGAGAGATGCACACACTCAATTCGCCTTACCTATCTAGTAGTAGCTTACATTTCGTTAACTATAATATGAAGTGTATAGCTAGTTATTGGCATATCGTTAACTTCTTATTGGCGAGCTAAAATAGGAAAGGCAAAGAAAAGCGATGATGATAATGATGCCTCCAACAACGCAGCGGTACGGTACGTAGGTAGTCAGTGATTCGGTTGAATTGAATTTTCTTAGAAGCTCTCTATATGAGCGAGGTAAATTTTGCGATGAAAAATTCCCGGAATATTTATAATAGCATTATTTGGTTCACTTGCCTGCCCTGACTGAATATATTATTTGAAAAGGTGAATTTTTATTTGGTTATCTTTTAATGCAAGCAGAGTAAGTGAGTGGCAGTGACGTTGGTGGTAGTGATAAGAGAACTCTTTTGAAGAGAGAAGAATTTTGAAGTTCTTTTCACTATCATTGTTGCATCCATGCATGCATGGTTGCAGTAATGTAATCTAATGTAATGATGATCCCTTGGCTGTGTCGCGTCCGATCAGTGAACTGAAAGTGTCTGAAAAAGATCTCTCGCATTATTTTTGCATTTTTATTCGACTTGTAGGCTTGATACCTCTTTTTGTCGCCTGCCTGTCGTTGCTATTTCGTTGCTCAAGTCATCAATCTTGGAATCAAGAGGAGAGCTTTCAGTAATGACTAGTCATTGAAGTGAGCAGATCTTTGGCAGAATATAAAGGGCACCTTTGAACATTCCTTTCAAGAAAATCCTCTCCGCTTATATTTTCAGAGGAATTTTTTCCTCGTTGGAATAAAATATTGTAATGCCTGTAGCAGCCATTACGAACGTTAAGCTGTGTATGCGTCAATCTCTTTCGGCTGGCTTTTTTCTTCTGTAAAAGTTTTTCCTGGAAAAAAGGAAAGCGCTCCAAACTCTTTCACTATACCGTAAAACTGAACGAACATCTCTCAGGACTATAAAAGTTGGGTTGCGTGGAATGAAGAGAAATGTTTGTTATGCTGTTTTATTATGCTAAAGGCTAAAGCGGATAGCCATGTTGTGCATACATGGCGCTTACTCGTCTCAGTAAAAAATTACGATACGATTAAGCTTTTATAGCTACTGAAAGGAAAATGTTACGCGCCGGAAACATTTCTTGTCATTCTCTCTTTTCGGCCAGTTGTACATTATGCCGTAATAGCAGGAATGGAATTAAACGATGAATAAAAGAGTGGGCATTATCAACATCGAGATTCTTTGGCACGAAAAGCAACCAAATTAGCGATGATATTTGGTATGCTTGTGTGGTTACTTATGTTAGCATAGTCGAATGGATGTCTCGATGTTAAGGATGTCTCGGTGGGTCATTTTGTTGGATTAGGTGTGGGTGTATTGGAATTTGGAATGTCATTCAAAAGCAAACGTATAGGATATGACGACAACGGCGTGACCTAATTGGAACGTGGTATTTAGGAAAACTAACAATGTGATGACTTTTGATCTTTCCAATCATCATCGACCCTGGAATAATATGACTAAAATACATTTATTTTTGTATGTATTCTCCTTTGTCCGCTCTTACATTTCCCACAGCAATAATCTTACTTCATGACATTTTATCCAAAAATCTCTCGCACACACTCATAACTCGCTTACTTGCAATTATTTGCACTTGGGTTGCATGAAATGAATAAGATAAAGTCGGCCCCGCTGACTCCGCTACAGTAGCGGAAACGTGATCTGAATTCAAAGGAAAGTGGAGAGGGAGAGCGAAGAAGCGATTGCCATTGCCTGTATTTGATGAAGTACGAATGTATTTTGCATGTTATGATTTTAGTTACATTCCGTCCGCAGTTCCACTTTTTCTCCACTTTCCCGTTTCCACAGGGCACAGAATTCTCCAGATGTGTTTGTTTGTTTTTTCTCCTATTCTCCAGGCCTTACTTTAATATGTATGCAAATTGGATGAAAAAGTAAGGCTGCTCGTCAAGAATAAAATATTCGGGCTGGTTTACATGCATTACTCACAAATTACGACAGAGAGAACGACTCTGTGGTTATTAAGGGTGGTTTGTGTGCACCATAAATTTACACATTTTACTTGCATGGAGAAAGGAAGAACAAAAGGCAGGGGAAGATGAAACCGAATGAGATTGGAATGTATTACCCATTCATTTTGCGTTTATCATGATGACGATGATGATGAATGATGAAGACATCCTGAAATAACAATGATGACATGAAAGGTGACATCAAGGCTGCGTGATCGCTCCTGTCTTGTCAAGACGTGAATCTGCCTCACTTCTCACAGTGTGGAAGGAAACCCAAAGCCGAAGCCCCACAAGGCACAAATTACGTATGCTTTATACGTCATTGATTTTGACACGTGTCAGAAGAGACTAAGAGAAATTCTGATTTTCGCGGAGGAGAAATAACAAAAAATCTCAGAAAAGAATGCTCAAAACGACAGCAGTTTATTTATTTTAAGTATCAACTTAAACTAAAATAAATTTGTCTGACGTGGTCTTTATTTTATTCAAAATTATGCAAATTGCGGTTAAATTAATGCAGCCAAGAATAAAAATTATTTATAGAAGCGTTAATTTTTCAACTTGTTTATGTCTAGAATAAAAAGTAGCAATGAATCGCGAAGCCGGATGTATGTTTTGGACTGATGGAGACTTTTCCTTGTTATTGCGTTTTTAGGATCATTTCATGCATCATTGACTGTTCCGAAATGCGTCATAGAAGTCGTAAATAAAAAATTCAGAGGGAGTAGTGAGTAAGCAGAGAAGTCCATTTAGTCCCTGTGTAAATATCTACCAGAGCTCCTGAGGATTTGCTCATGATTTCATGTGTGTGGGCCATAAATAACCCAGAGAGTGTCCCGAAGCAGTTGTACTAGTAAACATGACTTGTTAACGGTTTAATAATAAAAGTACCATCCCTCTTGGTCTCTATTTTCATCATTATTGTAAAAAAAACTGAAAATAAAATTAGTATCGGTTATTGCTTTTATATGGATGTTCCGCTCCATCAGCTTTGTTCTTTCGGAAGGAACGATAAAATGGTGAAATGAGATTGAAAAAGCCAAAGTTACAACTCTGTTACAGCCGTTTTGTTGAGTGAGAGAAGTTAAATTTATTACAAACCGCAATTTCCCCTGCTATTATCACTCACCAGACAAAACAATAAAAATCATCACACATGCTATTCAACACTGGTTCATTGTATTCTATTGCAAATTATTTACACGAAGAACGCATCTCTTTCCTTTTTATTGCTTTTTAAGCACATCCAACTTTATTGAGCCCAAAAATAGATACAATCAAGAAGACAAAGATCGAAAACGGAATGAGCAACAGAAATGAGCTCTTTCTGCGGTGTAAAGAAGAAGAAAGAGCAGCAAAACAATTCGCAACACTTAAATCGGAAACGAGCATAAAAAAAGGAAAACAAAAATAGAGCTGTCTCTTTTTCTCTCTTCTTAAAGCGATATCATGACGATGTGATAATTTGTATGTGTGAACAAGAATTGAAAAGTTTTGTATTATGATGATTGATAATCATCATGGTCATTGATCATGCTGACATAGATGTTAAAGTAAGCAGAGCGTGACAATGCCAGAAGACAACACTGCTGCTACTAAAAGGGCTTCGGTACACAAGTGCAAAAGAGTGATGAACCATACTTTACTATGTACGTACTTGTTGGTAGGTAGCATACAATAAAATTGTCAAATGTTGATCAAAAAGAGTTTTTTACTGCAAAAGTAAGTTGTCAACCGCTACCAATGTCAAAATCTTACTCTTACACTTGCCGTTTGATGTTTCCCTGCGGGGCCGTTTCAAGTGCAGAGCGAAGTTTATATAAAGACTTGTTTGAGCACTTTTTACTCATGACCCACTCCGAGTTTTGGTAAATAGTGACAAACAAGTTGCTCTGTGACTCTCGTCAGATTTAATTTATAGCTGGGCTGTTTTGTGTCGGTTTGCGTGTCAAAACTATGGAGCTAAAGTTCACAGTGTTTTTATCCCTGTTTCTCGCTGTGCTTGCCAATGGGGATTTGCTGGGAAGGATAAAGAATCTGTGGTATCGCACCCACTCAAAATCTGGAGAAAGCACGGGAAAGGATGGCGGAAGTGACGGTGGAGGTGATAGTAGCAGCGGTGCTAGTGTCGTCAGTGGAAGATCGTTTTCTGCCCGAGGCGGATATTACGATGATCCGTACATGAGCGCTAGTGGAGCAAGAGCAGGGTGGGGTGGTGGTTGGGGAGGCTGGGGAGATGATCACCAGAATCTGGATTTATACAGTTTATTGGGAGGCCTGAGCTTCGCTTCACTGCTCGGAGCTACCATCATCTATTTGGCGAGGCGAAACAGTGAGAGATGATGGAATTTTTATGATAAAAGTTTAAAACTATGCTTTTCCTTCCAAACTTTTCTCATTACAATTTATGCAATTGGAACATTTTTCCAGCTTCGGGAAGACGGAGAAGGTCAGCGGATGGGTTCTCCTATCTCGACGATGATGAGATGGACTTGAGCGAGGACCCGCAAACCAAGGGACTCAATATCGTCGAGCTGATTGACACGTTTCTAGATAACGATGCAGTGTTCTCTGTAAGCGAAAACGAAACAGCGAGGAGAAACGGAAGTTCTGCGGCGGACACTTCGTCGTCGAGAACCACTAGCAATAAATCATCTTTTCAAATTCACTTGGGACCTGGAGTTGTTCCACACAAACTTTCAGACTCGCCTTCCCTTGGACCTGGTGGTTCACATTAATAAATGAGGTCGGAGTAAAAAGATTGTTTATGTACTGCAGTAGCTAGCATAATTTATTCATGTTTGCCACAAATACTTCGCAAACCAGTTTCGTACGTATTTTCATTACTAATAATTAATTAGATTTTGGACAGCTCAAGGGTATAGTAAATACTGTAAAACTTTTGTTGTTTCAACAGTGCAAAAATGTAATGGTCTTTGCAGTTTTGTAAAAATGTTTTCTCTTGTTGCAATAAAAGCATTTAGCAAAATTAAACACGGGAAGCTACAATTCGCCGACTTTACTTTTCCATTTTATTTTGGCGAAACTGAGTAATGCATAACATCCTGCCATTGCGAAAAACTTGAAAATCGAAGTCGAAGCATCTAGAAAAAGTCAGTTATGCTTCATGCTTGCCTGACTGTGACTGGTAACGTTTTACTCATGAAGCTTTCACTTCAGCTGTAAGACATCAGAACAAAAGTAAAGGCATGCTCTCCATGTCCCCTTTTAAACTATGCAGAAGCACCAACCAAAACGCCGATTAATTTTATTTGAATAAAAAAGCCAAAATTAGCCATCATCATTTAATTCGCTCTTCGGAAAATGTGGTGGCCCTTAAAAGGGCCGTTGGTTTAAAAGTGGAGTGGTGGTGGGTTGGCGATCCTTTTTACTTGGCCTGGGTGTACTTGGTCACGGCTTTGGTTCCTTCGGACACTGCGTGTTTTGCCAATTCACCAGGAAGGATGAGCCTCACAGCTGTCTGGATCTCCCGAGAGCTGAGCGTCCTCTTCTTGCTGTAACGACCGAGGCGTGAAGCTTCTTGGGCGATCTTCTCGAACGTGTCGTTGACAAAGGA
>VYYJ01004107.1:0-14340 GCA_021029165.1 Cyphoderus albinus
GGTGGATCAAACTCGCATTGAACGATGTAAACTTCATTCTCACTACATTAAGATCGACAAGGTAAAACGGTAATATTTGGAAAAGTAAAAGTAAGTAAATGCGTCCGGCGAAAGCTTTTCCAACCAAAAATTACCTTCGTAAATGACAGGAAAGCGGGAGTTTCTAAACCATGACTTTGCTTCTTGAGAAAGTGGCTGTGTCGTGTGATGCGGGCTAAAAAGTCTGAAAATGTCCTTCAAGTATCAAACAGTGGAGGAGGAGCGAGGGAGAAAAAATTCATACCCTACAACTATTTTCACATTACAGGAGATTAACGAGGAGAGTCAAATTACCCTTTTTATGGATGACTCAATAATCTCTGCATAATATCAACATCATTTACTTTATGACCATTTTTACTGCATTGGCACCAGTATTATAATAGAAAAGCCCGAGTGGATCTACGTACAGCATTCTATAAAAATCTAATTCATATATCAAAAACCGTAATTGACATCTATAAAAGTTTGATCGTAAAAAACGTCGTACTCGTACGTTAATTCATATCTTTGCTTTGTGTAATACGTGCCTCTTTTTACCGGTGGTGTTTCAAAGAAAGGAGAAAAGTGATATGATGCACGGAACCTGGAATCATGGAGCATGTAAATTTCACGATTCTTTTGTATTTATATATTCCATGAAAATACTGCGCCATTTTGATACGATGCGGTGAAGATGGTAATAACAAAAGTACAGAGTACAAAAGTTAAGTTTTTGCATAATTCGCGATATTTGTTAGCGGAGGAAAATCGCAGATGTATCTATGCAAATAGACACCCACTACTCACACAATTCAGGCTAATTCGAGCATAGTTTGAAATTTTAACTGTGGTGTTATAAAATTCTGAAATCACGATGAATAAATTTTCAATATGTATAAAAATCTTGGCGAAAAGAAAATCAGAAGAAGAAAATTGACAAATTGGATTTCGACTTTGAATGCTAAACTGTCTTTATATTTAAGTCAATTTATTATTTTATGGATTCTTTATTCCACTAAAATATTTTTCATTCATTCTACTTTGAGGTGCACAATCGAACAGCTTCGGGTTTGAAGGTATTATATATTGCCTCTCTTTGTAAAAATTGCAAGGAAAGCGAAAACTTAAATGGAAAAAGTGAGTTAGAAAAGGAAGAAATTGACTTGAAATTTATGGGTTTAGACCACAACCCCTTCAGGACATTCCACCAAACAATTATTGGCTGCAAAGTATTTTGTGAAGAAATAAATAAATACGGTTTAATGTTTCACAGTACCCGTACTTAACTCTAAAGTTTGTTGAGCAAAAGTTTCAATTTACTACTTTACTAAAATTTCATGTCGTGACAAACGTCCGTCTAGAAATTGACTCTAGGCGAATACTTTTGCTCAAATTACGACATACAAATGCTGGCGATAAATTCCATAAGGCGTGCATTTTACTGATACAACAATTGACACTGTAAATTTAATCTCCTCGACGTACTTATATTGTTAGCTGAAACGTAAAATTTGATTTTCACACGAATTCTTTACTTATTTTGCGCTAATTGTTTAACTAATTATTTAGGAAGGACTTGCAACTTCTTCCCACAATCTTTGTCTCTAAATAACTTAATTGCTTTTCAACTGTTTCACCTCGCAGACGGACAAAATGTAGAATTCTATAGTTGCAAATTGAAGGTCAAATCAGGACAAAAATGGCGTGCATTCCAGCAGCCGCATGAGGCGTCAACAAGAAAGCACTAGTTAATTTCATGCAATCTCGGTGGATTTAGCGCAGCAAAAGTGACTGAGTAATAAAATAATACCGGGAACATCAATCTCAGAGAAAAGATATTTTTCAATACATCTACACGATTTTTCAACATGAACCGATAAGAGGTCAAAGAAAGTTTCATTGACATGAGTTTGTTTCATGTGTGACCTGAACACGATTTTTATTTTTTTATTTAGTTGTTTTTACTGCTCGCGTGCAACATTCCAAGTTTTTATCCACCAAAAGCAAATCATGGACATGACTTAATTCAACAAAAACGGTAAGAAAATATATGTCTGGGAGTTTCAGACTTTTAAAAAAGAACAAGCAAAAGACATTTTTCAGTTTTCTTATTTTCGGGTTATTTTTATCCATTAGGAACACCCACAGAAACTAAGAGTATGTAGCGATGCCATTATTTGGCCGGTTCCTTGTTATTTTTTTACTTCTCTGTCAAATCGATATTGGACAAAACACAAACGATGGATCAATCCAACATTATTCCCTGTGCTGTGTAATATAAAAAACATTTTCCCTTAGAACGCATAAGATTGTCATTATTCTTACCCCGAAACAGGCAGTTTGTAATCATCGGACCAAAAAGGGAAAAAAACTCCGAGTTCGTGGAATTTACTTTAGTCGTATCGTAGCTGGTCTGTGTTCGTTTTTCAAGACGAGTTGGAGAAAAAAATTGTGAACTCATGCAAGAAAATCCCATCCTTACCTTAACATGCAAATTTGAGAGCGATACAAAGTGGTGGCCGACTGGACGAACGTAACCAACGTAGACTTGCTTATTTACTATGGTCATGTGGCCACCGCCACTACACCGGGTGCATAATAATGCGTTGGAAGTGGTGGGTGTACAAGCTCGAATCTGATTCTAGGCAAAATGACGATATTCGAAAGTAAACATAGGAAACTCAGAATTGATCTGTTTTAGAGTGTGTCCATAAGCAGATTAAAAGCATCATTAGTTTCGTAGGCGAGCACTTTCGCATTGGCTATTCGATCAGAAACATCCAAAAGCAATGAGGCAGAGGCAGAGGAAGAGAAAAGGTATAAGTGGCTTTCTTTGATTTCTTTGCATGCATGAATATTTTTCTTATTAAAACAGCTCTGACAAGGATATTTTCATGGGGGATGGATGCAACAATATTGTAAAAGCAGACATTTTTTCTTCTTATTCATTCAAAGCACTGCGCTGTACATGATTCAATTTTTAGCTTGAGCTTGTTTATTCTTCTTGTGTCAAGTTGGAGTATTTTATTTTTGTTTTGTTATGTCAAACCATAGAGCAAGAATGTGGATGTTTTCTTGACAGCTGACATCTTGTTTTCATTCAAGAGAAAAAACAACTGATATTAAAAATTCCAATCGAGTTTCTTATTTAGCTAGCCATAAGTTTGCATTCAGACTGATTGTAAATTCAAACGGTGAGTTCAGTCCAGGTGAATGAATGATGGGTTGACGATACTACTATGTATGGCCTTCTATTAGTAATTCTCTAGCAATAGCAGCTTGCAAAGGAAAAATAAAAATTTTATAATTTACTTTGATGTAAGGAATTTTAATCGTCTTTAAAATTCAATAAACGGCTGCTTTCGTGTACCGTGCTTTATTGCGAAATCAAACATAATGTTCCAATAAAAACGCAACATATTTTATTCAAATAACAATATTTTCCATTTTTGCAGCGTTTGGTTAAGTTTGGTGTCGTCAGTTTAGATTTTATCATCTCCGCCGCATAAACACACTCAGATTCGTAATTTTTCTTTTTGGGTCTTGTGAAGTTTAACGGAATTATTGTGCTGATAGGTGTTATCAAAAAATTCGGAAGGCAGTTGAACCAAGAATAAAAACAACATTTTGTTGTTGTTCAGTAGTTAAAATAAAAAACAACGAGAACTAGCGCACATGCAAAAATGAAACTTTCATGGGGCATTTATTAATCACCTAACACTATATATGCGATATTCTCTCCCTCTAACTTCTTTTCTTTCTAGAATGCAAACAGATTTGATACTCACTTCTGAGAAAATATGGCACGTGTAAGAAATGAACTTCAAAAAATAAAAAAATAAAAAATAAAAAATAAAAAAATAAAAAATAAAAAAATAAAAAATGAAGGAACGGTGTTTAGAGAGAAATGTAAAATTAGTACAGAATTAATTAAAAATGCACCGCAAACGCCCTCATTCTTTTACTTCTAATGATATTAAAATAATAAACTTTTACGAAAAGTCAGCACATTTTCTTCTTGGGTCACCTTAATATATTTAAACCAGCTATAACATTTCAACGCCATTCACTTTTATAGTGATATGTTTCTCCTTTCCCCTACCTTAAGATGATGTTTCCAAAAAGTTGTTTTGGAAAATGCCTTGCAATGCGATAATAGATGGTTTTAATTATTCTGTTCTTATTCTGCGTAGGTAAACGTGCATAAGAAAAATCTTGTTTCAAACGCTGCGCTGTTTAAAATGAAAGTTACATTTTGGATCACTCATTTATATTGTATGCAGATTTATACATTTAAGCGCAAAACCAAAATACGACCTTTTGTGTAAGTATTCAGAGAGTATTTACAGTAGTGCTCTATTTTTTTGCACGGCGATTCTGACAAAATTAAAATGTCTGTAACAACAAAGTGTAAGTAAAGTGTTGTTTGATAGGTTGATGCAGGGAGCAGCACAAACATGTTTAACTGTCAAGAGTACTCGCAGATAATTAAATTCCTTCTACAAGGAAAGTAAATAAGATATAATTTCTGTTTTTTTATCACTGCATCCTCAAGTTTATTCTAAAACATCTACCCTCCACGACGCATTTTATCTCAAATCCCTCGCAACTTTATGATTCTAAAGTATGAAGACGTCCTTAGTTCTCTTATGCATTTTTACTTACAATCTGGATTAGAAAACCGTTTTTTTTTGTGGAATTAATACCAATGTTGTATATATAGGTATAAGTAATTATTGTGTAGGCAAAAAATCCATGTTCCAGTTTATTTAGTGGGATTAAAACCATCACATCACATTTCGCAGGTTGCAGCAGTTCACAAAATATGATGTAGTATTTAAAGTTTACCAAAATAACATTTTTCAGGTTTACCTAAGAAATGTATGAAATGCTCTTATTGTATCATAAATTGTAGACTAAATAAGTTGCTGAAAAGTATTTACTATTAAAAGTTTCTACTCATAATCTTCCATTTAAACCCTAGTTAATCCCTGGGTATGTTGTTTGTATGATTAATAACAATGATAATAATGTATAAATCCTTAACAAATTATTATCACAATGCGGAGTTACATCCATGTTATATGTGTATACTTAGCACTTGTTTAAGAAAATTTTAGTAAGATCAATTCTAAGAAACGGATTTCGTAAAAAAATGCCTGTCCTTACCTCCAAAAATAAAAAACTCTTTCTGATACCCTACATTTTATAATAACGAGTTGGTTTGATCCTAAAATTAATATAGAGGTAATGAGAAGAAAATGCTCCAAATTAAAGCAATTTGTAACTGTCACCCCGTAATGATGCACCCCATTCATTACATACTTACCAGATAGTTAATTTACTCCATAGTTTACCTCAATGCAATCCAAAAACACATAAATAAGCATTTTTCTGTTCTCTGTAAATCTAGCTACAAAAATCTATCTTTGGATGTTACTTGGTCGTTTATTTATTTGAAATGTTAATCCTTTCCGAATATATTTTGTTGTCACTTTGTTTTTATATAAATAAACATGAATAAGCTTAGTGGAAGTGTCTCTGGCCGGAAAGTATTTCTAATCGTGTTCATTTTACACCCTACTTGACTAGCTTTGCGTTTCTCTCTGCCACCTTCAAAAACGCAACCTTGCTTGCCCTCAATTCACGGCTTTTTGTGTATTTATTTTGAAACGTTCGTTGTCGCCAACCAAATGAACTCCAACTAAATAAAGGACAATCTTCATAGGTTTCTAGGGGCTTGGATACTTTCTCCATGATAGAAACGTGTGGAGCACACAATTGCCTCAAACTCAATTACAAGCTAACCAACTTAAAGCACACGGAGCTTTCTCGATGCTGAAAGCCTAGACACAGTTATTACCTACTTCAATCTCGTCTCTTTGCTTACTCCATATAACGGGGCTAATACTTTGTGCCTCATTCATTTTAGGACGGAACAAATCGGATTTTAAGCCAAGGGGCCAGGAGGCAGGGGCAGAACTAATTTTGCAAGAGATGGAGAAGCGAAGACAAGAGTGGATAAACGAACTTTCTCCATAAGAAGAGACTATTTTTTACTTTATTTGATGGCAAACAAGAAACACGTTATAAAAATAAAAGTAGATGAGGTTTTCGGCTTAAAGCCCGTTTTTTATTTAAACATTTACGTTCTTTTCCGTAGTACCTTACAAACGAAAGCATGTTGTTTATATTAGATTAGTTTTATGCACCATCGGCACTCATTACGTATACAAATCCGTTACATCTTTTTGTTGGAGGTGCTTTGAATCGTGTGGTAAATTTGCGTCATCATCATCATACACGTCGTTAGTCTGAGCTCAGCTCAAGCTCAAAACACATGAAAAACGGCTCTTTCAAAAATCCAAGGCGCACATTAACAACACATGAACATGTGGAGGCAGAAAAAATACCGTTTACTAAAAATTTCCCTTGTTACCACAAATAGGTGTAATTGAGACACCACCGAAAGTACAAGTAGGGGAATACATTAGATAAAAAAGGAGTTTAAATTGCTGGGTATTAGAGGATTACCGAGTTTGTAAATGATCGTCATTACTTGCATTGTAAGATTTTGTTTGTATAACAGTTTAACGCAAGCATCTTTCATAAGCATCTTGGGTACACACAAAAAAGAGTCAAGTCGAGCCATGATATCTGGAATTAATATTAAAGAAATATTGTGGCGTTTATAAGAATGAGGCGTTTAAATTACACGAAAGAACGTAAGATAATTTACCAATAGTTTTCAAAACTTTCAAGGTGCCCCGATTCCTTCCATTGTTTCGGTTTATAGACAGTATGGAAATCACCTAATTTATAAAATTTAGATTTATTCTGTCTAAAATAGAATACCGTGAGACCGTGACCACACGGCAATACTGGCATTCAGTGCACAAGAATAATCAAATAAGAATGACCACTCTCATGCATGTTTTAATATAAATGAAATGCAAAGTTTGGAAAAATACGTGGAAAAAAATCTGTGCCCGAATTTACGAAAATGTGAACTGAGCTGTGAGGATAAACCATGTAGTACGGGAAAAAACGTAGAGGGTGCATTTTGTGACTACTACAAGGTTACCTTATTCACATGATGTGAATCACATCCCTTTGGTTTTTACCCGTGATATGTGAAATGGAGCATGGAAAAAGATTCGTTAGATTCGTCTGTTTTTACTACAACCAACCAATCCAGTGGGCAAAGAGCCTTTTTAAACTTTAACTCGTATTGCCTCTTCATTCAATGATTTCTCTGATTTTTGGAATTCAAACTGACGAATGTAATGTGCAGCAGAGTAAAGAATGTGGAAAAGAGACAACTCTCCTTCGAGAGAATAACAATGGAACTCGTCTCAAGGGACTGGACATTACTCTCTGCCAAGTTGCCCAAATCGTTATTTTTTCTCAAGGAAATCTCACAGCATGATTCTTGGTACCATTACCATTTCGATGCTTCGTCTTTTCCTCCATGAAGTGAAACATCGTCTTTTATTTAGATAAATTTTCGAATTCTTTCTCGTCTGATAGGAAATATTTAAAAAAATACTGGGTCAATGTTGAACAAAATGTGTTTAGTATTTGCCAGTGAGGTTTAGGAAGACTTTTTCTTCTGCGTAGATTAGAGCAGGTTTTAATTGTTACTACAAGAAGCAGCGTGGGAATCAGAAATGCATGTCAGTATGTTAGAGGTAGACAAACGTAATTTCGATATTTCATTATATTTTTATTTCGTGTCTGTGCTGCATTACCATCCGCTGTAATTCCGTAGTATCAAGATCATCATTAACTACCAAGCAGCCACCCACGCGTTTAGGCGAAAACATTGACATTGCTGATTACTTTTCTCCTGTGTGATGTGGACAGTCGGTTTCCAGACAGTGTTCTTTGTTTGCTGCTGGTACTGCACTGCAGCATATTTTCGAGTGACAAAAAGGTGGATTTTATTTGTTCCTTCTCGCTAGAGTAATCAAACTAAAACGAGGAGTCTATACCTATACAATGCAATGCAATGGTAGAAAAAAGCTATTATTGGCGGACGACGCAAACACCTTGCTGCGGTAAATAACATTATCACGAGACGGGGAATGTGAGAGCAAGAAGAATGAAGTTTGTGGAGTGAAGAATGAAAATAGGACGGTAGTGGCAAGAGTCAAGGAAAGTCGCACGGAAAATAGGGACATACATCTCTTTTTATGTTATTATAGGAATGGAGAGGAAGCAACGACAAGCAGAGACAGGGTCATTATTTTGTACGTTACAATGGACTTGTGTGTGACTGCTAGAAACACAGGCACAATTTTCGTTCGCTTTTTCTTTCTTTCTTTGTATTATTACATTGGAGAAAACAGGAGAAAAAAGACGGACTCGACAACCTGGTTTAGAAAGTACGGAGCATTCCCAATCTTTTTTCACTCTCATTCTGTCATCACGCTGAGGGGAATCCATATATTTGAAATGATGCGAAGTACATGTGTCGAGAGTCACTCACATTCCAATTTAACCGCCTCATCCATCCATCTTTTTCCTTCCTCCAATGCAATAACAATACCAATGCCAAACCTTGCCTGCCTCGTCTCGTCGAATTCCCCGAAACTACCAAAAACATTCACTTTTTACTTCTCCGTTACGTTTTCCCCATCCCCATCAACAACAAGAAAGACATTTGAAGAAAATAAAGAAAAAAGGTTTGTGAGTGCGCTAAGAATTACATAGGTAGCATAACCTAGAATTGGATGTACGTCGGTTTCCTACTTGTCTTACGTATGACTTCCTCATTTCCCACGTTCCTTGTTTTTATTGAAACGTCCGAAATTTCTTGCTGTGCATTCATTGAATTATTTTTTGCTACTTTCAGCGTGAATGTGAAGAATGAAGGGAGGAAAAGTAGATGACCATAGCATGCATGAGAGTTGGGGTTGAAAGTGAAAGTGTATAGAAATTTCCTATTTTCCTTTTGGTCGAATTTCAGAAATTGAGTAATTCTGCAAAAATGTGACTTTGTGTAGTATTTGAGTGATGAACCTTTGTAGTGCTTTGTAGTTTCTCTGGTCATGACCACCAGCGCGGAAAAAAGTTACCATTTCGGGTAATGAAATTAGTAAAGTTGCACGTTGGAGGACGCGACGCGGCTTAAGAGGGAAAATGATGGATGAATCGATACTGCTACAAATCTTGTGTGTTCCACAGAATAGTTACTCATTTTCTGTAGCTGTTGTTTTTCTTGAAATAATAAAGCTTAACTGGACCGGGAAAGTCTTATCCAGTAGCAAATCCTTGTCGAGGGTGGGTTTCGTTGTCGTAAGCAAAATCTTACAGGGGATTACATTCCCCTGGATGTTGGATGACGCATGCAACCAAACATTTAGATTCTGCTTACTCATTTTCACTTTCTTGTTTCGTGTTGTCTGTCTCTATTTTTTGGTAGTAAATCATCAATACATTTGTAAAACTAACGGAAAAAAGACCTGTCAATGCTAATATTTCGGGGGATGACTTATCACCTCAAAATCACGAGGGCCACATCAATCTACATTTAAAACTTGAATCGAGACAAGCAGCCTCTTCATTTACGTCTTCCTGGTATCCTGATGCAAACTTTTAGTTTTTGAGAATCAAAGCCGAAAAAACCGAGGTTGCGTGGAAAACTCACGCACACACCTTGTTTTGATTTCTAATGCGTCACGAAGTATAAAGAGGAAGCCACCGCACCGCATCAGTACCGATGAGATAATAAAAATGGACAAATCTAATAAAAGAAATGGTAAAACGCTTTTCTGGTAGTAAAGACGCAGAATTTTCCCGATTTTGGTGAATCATCCGCATCGCATCCCATCAGTAGTCCCCATCATAATAAAATAATGAATCCACCAAGGAGTCATTATCACTTTATGAAAATTGAGGGAAACCCAAACACAGACTTTTATTTTCGGAATCGACCATAAATGTATGGTTGCTCATTTAAGAAATGACGTCATCGCATTACAATGCAACTATTTATTTGGATAGGTAGACAAGGAAGGGAAACGGAAAAAGGGAAAGACGCAAAAATGTTGGGTCAGGCCAAGGTAATAATCCAATGCAAATGCACCGAAATAATAGCGGGAAGCAGCAGACAGTCACGAGTTTTAGGGCTAAGACGAGGATTAGAAAAGGGCAAACTTTTTTCACGCAGGGCTTTCCTTTCGCTGTATGTTCACATACATTATTTATATTTATCGTCTCATCATTATGACATTGTGACTTTTTCCCGAGAAAAATATAAACTTGCACTAAATGCTCAAGGAAGAAAAGTGCCACAGAGTGAAGTCACAGAAGATCAACAAACTGAGATCTGAGGGATGCCGCTGCTGTTTTGCTCCTTGCCTTGTGGTGTGCAAAAGCCAGGTTCGTGGTAAAAGTTCAAAAGTTTAGAAAACCAAAATCCTCGAGGATTACATTCTTAAACCATGACGAAGTGGAAAAAAGGGGACAAGACCCAGAGGAATTTCTTGATGCAAGTTCTACAGATATATTAAAGCAGGAGTAAAAGCCAGTAAAGAAAAACACTCGCAAAAGTTGAAGGGTGCTCTGCAGCTCCCCGGTCGCTGTACATGTACAATGTACACCGCTTTCCTTCCTTCCTACTTTTTTTCTCTCCAAGAAGAAAATGTATCCAAAATTCTCCGTTGGGAGAAAAAGTGTTATAGTATTAATATAGTTGATATGCTGGAGTTTCTCTGCTCTCTGGCAAAGGCACGTGATACTCTATAGATATTGAGTGTTATGGAGTGGAGCACTGTAATGTTTTTTGCTAGCCACATCATATCATCCCTTGCTCCCAGTCCAGCCCTCCTCCCCTAAAAATACTTTGGTACGTCGGGAATCGGAAAAAGTGAGGCGGAATGGAATTAGGATGAATTTCATTCCCTTAACGCTCGCTAAGTAAGATGGAAAACCTTGATGAGCAGTTTGAGAACAATGATAATGTTTCTCAGACCGTCCCCCTTGTGGCCACACATTTTTATGTGACAATCCATCTGAGACGTAATAATAATGTAAGGTGGTGCGGCGTTAGTAAAAAATTGCCTGCATTGAATCTAAGTTGGGTAAAAGAAAATGGAAGAATTAACTATCCACATTAAGTTTCAAAATATTGGATGTAAACAAAATTGTTGGGTATTTATAACAGATAGAATTAGAATTGTTAGTTGGGTACCAAAATTATTGCATCATTGTTTGTAGAGAATAATAAAAATAATTTCTGTTCAATTACAAAATGGCTTTTCGGTATTTACTATTCTGTCAACATTTAAAATATTTTCTTTTAATACAACAGAAAATTGCCAAAGCTTAAATTGTCACTGTCACTATTGTTAGGAAAGTGCTGTTATTTACAACAAATCAAAATGTATTCGATACTCTGTTTCGCTTTCTTTTACCAAATGGAAAGTATTGCAGAGCCAGAGGGGTGGGTGAGCACGACACAACCCATTAATTCACAACGGACAGGAGACGGAGATGTTGACCATGCCAAAAAATTCTCCCTCCCTTCCTCGTTTCTTAACTCAGATAAATCCAACAAAAATTATTGCATCATTGTTTGTAGAGAATAATAAAAATAATTTCTGTTCAATTACAAAATGGCTTTTCGGTATTTACTATTCTGTCAACATTTAAAATATTTTCTTTTCATGCAACAAAAAATTGCCAAAGCTTAAATTGTCACTGTCACTATTGTTAGGAAAGTGCTGTTATTTACACAAATCAAAATGTATTCGATACTCTGTTTCGCTTTCTTTTACCAAATGGAAAGTATTGCAGAGCCAGAGGGGTGGGTGAACACGACACAACCCATTAATTCACAACGGACAGGAGACGGAGATGTTGACCATGCCAAAAAATTCTCCCTCCCTTCCTCGTTTCTTAACTCAGATAAATCCGCATTCACATCTACATCCGCATCCACCCCTGATTTCATTCATCCGCTTCTTCGTTTATCTGCCAAGATGTATGAGTGTCTTTCTTACCAGATTAATTTAAGGCAGACTCTGAATCTCCGGCTTTGATTTGGAAAATAGGGAGCAAGTAAATTATTGGTCAATAAGCGTGAAATGGAGCAGTTTGTCACTTTCCTCCACAAAATCCACAAAACTCAACAGCATTTTCACAACAGCTTCATAGCGGAAAAGGGAGGAACCAAAATAGAGTAAATGCGGTCCAGTTTCACATAAGAATACATATTTTTATTCCAAAACTACATGCAGTAGACAGATACAGACGCTTCATTTGTTTTAAGTTAGTTTTTATACGTATAACGGAAAATGACCGGAAGCAACGGTACACAAAAAGCGTAGAAAATTTCAATTTGCAACTCTCCATTTCACATGCATTTGAATAATTAAACTGTTTCATAACCGTCTGATTAATTGAGTACAGCGGACTCGTTTCCAACCTTTGTTTTACAAGGCGCACTTTTCATTTCACGGGTTCTCTATCAAAATTTACTCGTATGCATTTCATAATTAAAACACTTTACTTCTACGTTTTATAAAATGACTACAAATTAATACTCCCAACACATTGCATCGTATTTACTTGTTATGAACCACCAACTCATTTTTATAAAATATCTACTAAAACATTCCACTAAATTTTGCCACAGTTCACAATATTTATCGTTGAAGTCCCACCTAAAATATTTTTTATTTTGTTGTTCTACTAAAAATATACTATTGATTGGCAACAACAACATAGTCCTTGATTTTAATTTGTTTTCTTGATGAAACGGAACTCCCTGGGATTGAAGAAACAAAAACTGTAAACCAACCCAAAATGCATACATCATACATCCATCGATCGAGCACAAAATTGTTTCCTTATAAAGAAGATATGTCAGTGTGCAGATTATAATAAACTCGAGATTCATTAACATTTAGCATGAATGTGTAATCTGAGACCTGCTGATTCCTCTCTTCCAAGATAAAAAAAATTATCAACTTTATCGTATGGAGAAAATCCTCTAATAAATTTTGAGTTGAGTATTCAGTATGTTTCCATTTCCTGTTTCGGTGCTCTTGCAGTATATTTACAGTATCGCATCACATTTGCGTTGTTATTGACTGACAAGGACTCGTGCAACACCATGTACATACAAATACCGTCATAACACCACTACTGCCGCCGCCGCTGCCGCCACTAAGCCTGGTAGAGGAATCAAGAATAGAAGAGAAAAGGCCAAACGCATAAATTTGAATATGAGTAATAATTACCTTACAATCATAATCATGACCAAGACAAAGCTAACGGCAGTGCAGTACAAGACATGGATATCTACATTTTTGCACTGATTCTTGTTTATTATTATCGTATCATATCGTTTCATATCATGATAATAATCTCCTGACTGGAGGTAATAATAATAAGAGACATTTTCATTCCTTCGTTATAATGTAGACATAGATTTTATTATACTGCATATAACTACGCAAAGATAGCGTAATGTGAACAACCGGAATGAAATGAGGCCACCCAGAGGAATACTGCATTGATATTGATGTTGATGCTATGCTGATGGAATGAAATGCATATACACGCAAGTAATTATGAAAAGGGCAATGGAAAATGATGGAGAAATTTCCCCATAGACCTTCTCCGATTTCAGTGTTATGTTGAGCAGAGTTGAAGTTGAGATAGAAGAAGAAAAAGAAATGTGCTTGCTTCTTGCTTCTCATTTCACAACATTTTGCTCAGTCAGTCAGTCAGTCATTCACTCACTGCACACCACTCAGATCAAAACTGTACTCAGCTTACTTTCATGCTCAGAACTGTCTCATTTTGTTATCCGCTCGGCGTTTCTGAAAGGGTGCAACTGGAAACACTTAAGTCACAAACAAAGCAGAATTTCACAGAATAAAATCATGACTGTACCATGTTTAAACTTTGCACATGTTACATTCCGTTCTTCATGATTTTATGCTATACCAAATCATAAATACTCTAAGATAATATGGAATGCTTGTCAGGAATAATTGTAATAAAAGCAAAAATAATCTATAAATACTTCAAAATTGAAATCAATACAATTTTATTTACTTACCTCCCAATCACTGTTCATACTTATGAAGAACCTAGATAAGACCTAAGTTTATTTATAAATGTCGCTAATGATGTTTGGATACGGTGTTCGAATAGCTCCGATAAAAAGTGTTGCAAAATATAAAATTGTACAAGTACAAACAAACAATATAAAATAAAGGTGAGTTAATGCTAATATAATGCAATGGGGCGGGTTAGCCTTTTCTGAGTACATTTTTACTACGTACGTTACGTAAAGTTACG
>VYYJ01004108.1:0-14340 GCA_021029165.1 Cyphoderus albinus
GTTTGTTGTAGCAAATCTGACTGTACATTATGTGATCTGACTATACATATTTTAATAACTCCACAGAATTGTGGTAACATGAAAGTAGCTGCCCTAGCCCAACATTTATTTAGATAACGAAGAATTTTGGTGAAAAGCTACAATTAGCTAAATATCAGGAAAATTTCTGGAGAATTTAATAGGCTTTCGACCTACTATATATGATGACAAGACTCTTGTCACAAGAGGATATTCAGTGTAGGTTGTAAGTAGTAAAATGTTTCCTACGCCTTTATTGCTCCAGTTTGTTGCGAGCTTGTTCGTTCGTCCGTTTCCTTCATTTCAAACTCAACCACCTTGCTTTTACGACACCGGAAACAACAATATGGTTCGCTGCTCGCCTTGCAAAAATATATCAGAACTAATGCATTCTATGGGTCTAAAGGTTGTTTTCTCAAAGGGCGGAAATTCTAAAGATCTGTTTGATCTCCCAAATAACGTAAGAGACATTACGCGGTAGCAGTTGTTCTTGACACAAAATATCTCAGAATCACATCTTCTCAGGGGATTGCATTTTTGAACCTGATGTATAGGCGTAAAATTCTTCTCTTTCACACCTAGCCGTTACATTTGCATGTCCCTGCGTTACATTACAAAGCCTACGGGATGACATTTCATAATAGAACGAGAAAGCTTCCCTGTGGCTGTTAAGCAAATATTAATCACCTTCCTTTGTCTAAGAAAGCTTTCACATGAGAATGGGGACATGCCTAATTCTTTAGAGATAATGAAAGCTCAGCTGGAGATAATGAAAACTGTTCACCTACATGCATATACTACGTACTTAAAGTTAAGAAGGGCCCGGTGGTGGTGTGAAACAGCCATGAGCTTTGTTAATGAAAAACGTCTACGTCAGTTTAGTTAACCCTACGTTACGTGTACATACAATTGCGTCATCTCATCTCATATATGGAGGATTTCTGCATTCCTCCCACTTAATCATCTTTTTAGAAACTGTGAAGCATCCTCGCTGACAAAATCCTTTCGCAATCCGGGAGACAAAGACAGGACCGGACAGACCACAGCAAAAGCAGTGTTAAAATATACATAGTAATTCGTCTCTATATGTAACGTTTGTGGTTCTATCTAATTCGGAATTATATTAAAGTATCGTGTCTTCAAAGGGTTTACAAAAATTAAAATCGCTAAATCGGTATAATTGACAGTACATTGTAATCTGGACGTAAGAGTTCAGGGTTATATTTAACCAATTGTGACGTGAAGAGTCATTAGAAAATTTCAGCTGTCTCAATTCGATGAAGTATAGAGTTACCTATGAGGTGTATGGGTATAATTATTGAGAAAAGCAGTTTATTTCAGAGTTTATTTAACCTGAAATCCGAACTTTGTGTGGTTTTGTTCTTTGAAGCAAATTTGCCCGATGTTAGCTCACACATTTCTATCATTACTAGAGTTTTACGTATCATGGATTATAAAATCTAAGAGCCTACAATGAGAACATTAATCAAACCTAGACTGAAGAGCGCAATATGTAAATACATGTGAAAGTTTGTATAAACGCTTATTTGTTCCGATCCACTCATTTCAAACTGCACTGCTTTAAAAAACAAAGTACCTAAAACCCAACTGCTATTTCTGACGCCAGTATGACTCGCCAGCAATTCATTCACTCGCCGATGTAACGGCATAAGTATATCTTTTATTACTACATATTCGTTCCATGTTGCATGCTTATTTGTGAATGTTGGATCCGATTTTCATATTAGGTGTTTTTAAGTTCAAAATACGATTTGAATTGGAATAGCATTAAGTTGGCTGAAAGCAATAAAATGTTGCGCATTAAGAGCTTGGGTTCTTAACCTCTTTTTACAATTGGCCATAAAAACCTACAGCTGCTTCCAATTCATAAAACAAGTACTAACATTTCGATTGTTATCTTTGATACGGAGGTAGAAAATGTTGATGTCCTGCCAGGGCTGGGAATTTAATCGGACAAATCAAACTTGCGATCCGTTAAAACTCCAAATTCATATAAACGAGCATAGACAGACATTTAATCTTTGGAATCAGTGGAAACTTCATTTTCTTTTTATATAAGCCCCAAACATTTTGAACTTTAAATTAAAAATATTATAACCGCAAAACATTGCAAAAATTGTACCTAATGGTAGTTTTCAAATGAAGAAACTAAATGAAATTTTATTGGTTAGATCCATAACACAAGCATCACTTTCATGTTTTTATAAAACTTTTCTAGTCACGATATGGCATTAGACCCAATGACAATTTTTGAAACTCAATTTTATTTGACAAATATTGCGACATGATTGGCCTCATTTTTTTGGTTCCAAAAACATCACAAATTGAAGAAAAGCAACCGTGTCGAACTAAATAAGTATAGGTTGAGAAAGGCTTCAATACTTTGCAACTTTCTTTTNGTGTCGAACTAAATAAGTATAGGTTGAGAAAGGCTTCAATACTTTGCAACTTTCTTTTTTAAATAAATTATTTGGCAATTTAGCGCTCGCTAAACAAACGTTGGAAATCAGATGGCCCATAAAATCCATAAAGTAGCTTTACGTGTTAAATAAAAAATGCTTCACTGTATTTGCCACTTACTTGCCAATCAATAAAGTCGCGGCGTTTTTTTGTTTTCTACATTTTCGTAGGATTTCTTTCTCAATTTAGGCCAAAAGCTAGCTTTTAGTTTCTTAATTTCGTTGGTGAATGAAACGCATATTATCGGGCTGTCTAACATTCGTGGAATGTCCCACTTTCCTAACAGTTGTCAACATCTTAGATTTTAAAATAAAATAAAACATGGTTTTTTCTTGGGTTGTATAAGTTAACCAAATTTCACTCTTTTTTGAAAAAAAAAAAATGTTGCAGCTGCCTGCAGGGGCAAATTTCAGTGATAATGGAACCAATTACTTGCGGTTTAATAAAACACCAGAATACGCCAAACGAATTATTATTGCTGCAGTGCCGATTGCACTTAATTTATTGCAGAACTTTTGTGAAAAACATGTCAATCAAAACCGATCCATGCGACAATCTCTGCAGCAGCGTCATCATCATTTCATCTCGTAATTAATTGTAAAGTTGGTTATTGCTTTCACCTCACAATATGATTTTTCTCTTTTACTGTTATGTCAAGCCACAAACTCTTATCTCATAACTTCATGGCGAGACAACTTTGTGTTCACATTGGATCATTATGATCGTGGTGTGAGGCGGTGGTCGCAGGACACAGATCCAATGACTGTGGCGTGGTCGGTTGCAAAAACTTATTGATTATAATAGGAATGGTAGTCATGTTTATGTGATTGATGTGTTGTGTGTTTATTTGTATGACTCAAAACATTATTGAGAACCTTGGGAAGAACGTCTCATGTAAGTAGTTCATGTAATAGTCTGTGTGCAACCTTATGGAAAACCTTTAGTTGGCCAGATCTCATAACCAACTTTGTCATAGGTCTATGCGAAAATGTCAATAAGACAACACACTGCAAATCCTTTGTTATCATCAGTACTCAAAAATTGTTCACTACACAAATAAATCTACAAGACTTGTTTTAATGCGACCTTAAGCTTATGAAGCTTTTCAAACGAATTTGGGTGGTATGATTATGGTTTATAAGTTTATGTTATATAACCCATATGGAGTGATTTGGTATCCGTCCTTTCGAAGGTCTAGTTAGGTTAGGTTATGTTTCGAAACCCAGATTTGATGAATCATTTGACATTGAAAGCTCCCTTCAGTTGTCAAAGGACGGGTTTCTAGGAGGAAGTTTGCTGGGAGTGGGACAAAGATTTTAATATTTTGACTGACAAAATTGATTTCTTTCAATCTTTACCAATGTCATTGAGCAACTCTAACTCATTACTGCTAATATTAAACATCAAATAAACCCTCATCTGAAATTACACAAATGGTTATCAATACAAAATGTGGCAGCATAAAAGAGTTAAAAAAGAGACAATTAACTTTATGTCAATGGAGTCGAAGTGGGTACAATGACGGTTTTATAATAAGATTACAAATGAGCCCTTACCTAATTCTGCTCTTTCAAGAATAAAAATGATCATTAAGGATTCACAAATGCATAACTTAATTGTCTAAAAAATGTAAGCTTTATGCCAAAGTAATAGCCCATTAGACGCAAAACACAAGCAACAACTTTTCTTTCTGCTTACCATTGTGAGAATTTCAATTAGTTGCGTAATTTTTAGCTAGATTTCATTCTCCTTGACATTGGTATATGTATTATGTATTTGAGTGCTTCTGTGTCGTAAGTGGCACAAGTATTTTTTAATTTTCACTCAAATTTTAGCTGTGTCATAATAATAATTAAGGGTGAAAAGAAACAAATGCAAGGTATTCAAAGCTTAAAGTTCCAGTAAGCTCATGAAATTTTATGATAAATTATTTTATGATAAATGAAAAACCTTTATGATAATTTTTACAATCTTGAAAAGCCTTCAAATTCCTCTACGACAGGGAAAGACGCTCTAATAAAATATTTTGAGGCAATGACAAAAGCAGCTTGTGTTACTAAATGTATGTATGAATATTTTCAATCTACATAAAATATCACAATTATTCCTACAATTTCATCATTGACATCATTGTGCTTCCGGTGGCGACAACTTTGTTTATATTAAAAGTAGTGGAGTGCTACAAAGACACAGAATTTTCTTTCTTGGCCACATTTCAAGGTTCATATGGAACCGTCGGGGTTGTTGAATTGCTGCATTAAAACGGAGTTTTTTGCTTCAGTGTGACCGGAATCATGTCGCCTTCCACACCAAAATTTTGATTCTCTAAAAAAACGAGCAATTTTTATAAGTCAACTGGAATTCGTTTAGTTGCGAAAGTGATCTAATGCAACAGAATAGCTTTGCTCATTCATACATAATCGTAATCATACATACAAGTATAACATGAACCTTCACTAGCGTTTTGCGTTATACAAGATGAAATGAATCAGTCATCAGACAACGTGTGTTTATTTGGTATGTAAGAATTTTCCACCAAAAATAATTCATTTGAAGGAGCCAAAGCGGTTTATTACTTGATGATGCAGATTGCTTCTCGTCTCATTTCTTATGAAAGAAGTCTTTCTGCTCAAATCTCGCAGATACAATTTATTTTCACTGCTGCAATTCCGTAGATATTCTTTATCTAACACTTTTTTGTTTTTATCGCCTAAAAGAGCGAGTGAGAGCAGCATCAAGCCGTCTAGGGAGTTGAAAAAAGTCTTGGTAAAACGATTGGAGCCATAGAACAGTACCATGGTTAACAGCAATACACCTCCACAGTTTTTTCCAACAAACCCACGAAGATCAAGAGTATGGTTGGTGGTAAAAGTTTTCATGTTTTACGTACAAAATTCTATACATACATATTACTTATTAGGTGCCAAGCACAAGTAGCTACTTATGTGCAAGAGAGTTCTCTTCTCTCCAAGAAGGTCGCAAGAGACAATAATTACTGAATGTAGGTACGTTTGCCCATGGTTCATCTGAGTGACTCATGCACAATGATCCAGTGTTCATCAGTTGGCAACTTGGGTAAGGCAGTGACAGTGACGCAAGTGATGTGGTTCATTGGTAAAGTAAGGACACTCAGGACTTTCGTTTACTTGTCATTATTACTAACTTACCAAACTAATATTTGAATAGATCATCGAGAGATTTTACAACCTTGCCAAGCCTAAACAAACTTTTTGCTACGCTATGGACTCTTTTGTGGAGAAACTTTCGCTGTGACAGAGAATATAAAAATTGACATTTTTCGTCTAATATGTCCTATTGGATCTTAAACCTTGTTAAATTTAACTCAGCCAACACTAAAACCGTTATCTTATTAGAGGCTTAACAGAATCGCCTACTTTGTGTAGGCTAAACAGATATTCTTATTCTCAGGTCTGCACTTGGAGAACTGCCAAACTCATGGCAGTACTTGGAGTCAACAAGAAATTACTACTTGAATTTTCTTCGTGAATTTCTCATACTCAGAGTATGCAACAAGTCTGTATATAGCAGCACACTACAAACACGACACTCAATGAGTGAAAGGATGAAAATCTATATCTGTTGTTTCCCTTTCATTTGGTTTGCTCCAGTCACTTTTATGAATAGAGTTTTAAAATGAGAATTGCAAAAATATGTTGATAGGATGTAAAAGTAATTGAAAAAATTCTAAAGACTAAATGGGCTTTATGGTGACATCAATGTGTGAGATTACTGTGAATAAATTCTAAGTTTGTGATGAAGAACATTCTAATAAATACGCCTTGCTCTTCAAAGGAAGAAAAGACTGGTGTGAATATTAATAATAGAGAGTTATGTAATGCTAAGACGGTACGTGACCCGCTTGGGTAACTAATACTTACATTTAGTACGCATTAGTTGTTATCCGTTATTAGTTACGTTAGTTATTAGTATTTCGGGTTCGTAAAGGTTCAAATTTTTTGTATTAAGTGACAATATGCATTGTGACATCATAGTGCGATGATCACATGACGTCAATTCAGACATTCTACAGTGTTATCTCAACTTATTTGAATTCACTGATTTATCAATGTAGTAAATGTTCGTTTAGTAATAGACTTTCGCAAAAAATATTTAACCAAGTTATCCAGAGTCAGCCATTCAAGGATATAAATCCAACACCCACCAGCAACATTCTTACAAAATATTAATATACACATTTCCCCAAGGAATTTCATGGTTAATCTACAACTTACCGTTACATCAACATTAATAAACCCAACATAAAACATGTCTAAATTAAATTCATTGTAACTTTCTCTTTCACATCTCACGTTCCACTGCACGATACATAGCTAAAAACATGTTTTTGTTGCCAGTCCAGCTAACTTTTCTGATATAAAGAAGGATATTTTTTGTTATTTGTAAAGTACTATCCATTACAACAAAGGTCACAAGTCAAAAACCGAGAACGATATTTTTGAATCACTGTCATATCGCATGTTGGTATCATTTTAAAAGTGACATGTACGGCTTTGAGTTTGGTGAACTGTTTGAATCAAATGTTCTTTGAACCTTGGCTTATTTTATGCATTATTCAAAACACAAGTGTAAATAGCACAGTTCAGGTCATTGTTTCGAGAAAAAAGGTTCTTATAAAGGGAAAGAATGGAGCTACTTTTTAAGTACATTTCAATTTCACATATATTACTGACACTTATTTACATTGATCTTTAACTTTGTATAAGTTTTGCTCGAGGATCTTTTTGCTTTTTCTTTTATTAATCCAACATTTATATTTCCATTAACCTTTTGAATCAGAAAAAAAGCTAAATAAATACTCGCCTTCGCTTTCACTCACAGAAATGAATTGAATTGATTGTAACAAATCAAACTAAAAAATAAAGGTCAGGGCTAAAAAGCATTTCTTTAGAACAGTAAACGAACTGTTTTAATAAAACAAAAAGTGACCCCAATTGCGTCATGCATTCCATCTGCTTTACGCATCTTGTTTTATAGTTTTGTGAAGAACAAGGAAATTACAGTTACACACAGGAAGTTTTCGATGATGTGCGCGGCATTAAAATAAAAATATGCACAGCCTTTCTTTATATGTAGTGAAATACTTTTCATTTCACCGACGAAAATGATATTACTTTTAAATGTACTTACCACACCACATTTCAAATTGGATGGAGGAATAGCAGAGGCAAAGACAACAGGAATGGAAAATTTTCGGATTATGCGATTCGGAGTAAACAATCAATGATGTTGTTATCTTTTCATGCGCTGACTTACATACAGACACAAGCTTATGCATATTATATTTTGCAATAGGAAATTTTTATTTGTTCGTCCTACTTCAGAAGGATCATGCATCATGGTTGATGTCGGAGTAAAATTAAGGTTGATGTCTGCTTCGTGCACTGGTTCACAGTCAGCAGGAAATTAGGAAGACAAATATGGAAGATAGCGAATTGTCTGATAGGAATATCTGAACTGTACCGCTACAAAGTGTGTTAAGCTTCTAGACAGTAGACAATTAATTGAATTCGCTTCCCTTCCCCTGTCGCGGGGACGGTTCGTTATATAGTCCATCTAATGAATACACATATAAAATAAAAAGTTAGCAAAAGCTGCCAACAACAGCCTGTAGACATTTCCCAACATTTTCTATTCTGCAGGTCACGTTGAATACTTAAGAAGAGTTTTTATTGCATTGATCTTATCTTTGATTATGTCATATATACAGTTTTGCCCTGATATCTCTCAATATAACTGTTAGAAATTTAGATCCTCAATGCATGTGAAGGTAAAAGTTCATCTCTTGTTTGCTAACTGTTGAGCCTACACTTCGTTTTTAATGGCATATCTAAGAAATACTAGCATTTTTATTCATCCATTACCACTACTACTTTATCGTTCTTTCACTTTCGTAATAATGCTCCACAAGCACAAAATCTGGAGGGATTTACACCAGTTCAGACTAGTTTTCAGGTAGGGCAAAGCGAACCCAGTTACCAACTAGCACGTTCGTTACAGCACCGTGACAAAGATATGACCACGAGACGGCCATTCTTGCACGTTTTATTGCATACCATGGAAGCGGTAGTCGACACGATTGTGTGCAACAACTGAATTAACTGAACAATTGGAATTGGAACCATCGTGTCGGCTAAGCCTTTGTTTTAATGAGAGGTGAACATGTACAATCAACGTGAGTGAGGTACGAAGAATGGCTTCTTAGTACAATTATGCAATGCCTTACAAATTGCACGCTACTGAGTCATTTTGTAAGGCAAAAAGCACTTTCATAAACGTGCTAAATTGTGAAAGTCTGGATGTAGGTTAAATTTTTCTGGAAAATATGGCGCAAATTATGAGAAAGTGGCATTGAGCCTTTTGGTTTCTTTTAAGTTCAAACAAGTTCAGCTTTTATTACATTTGACATGATGGTGTCATTCTAGAGAGATTCGTTTGGAGCGCTGTAGCTCAGTCTGTTGAGCTACGGCTAAAATTTTATTATGCAGCCAAAAATCACCAAATGCCTATAAAATAGAATATATCAACATTCGAGGTGAAGCATTTTCAGACGTAAACAAGCCTAAGAATACTTGGTTTAATTAATACCCGCGTCATTGTAAACTTATTTTAATTGATTATGGATGAGAATTCATTTTTGCGCATTGTCTGAACCGTCAAAGGGAAAATATTATGTATTTACAAATACACAGAAAAATTAAACTGTTTTATTTTCACGGCAAAATCCAAAAGATATTCTGTTCTATTCTGGTTTTAATTAACTTTGTTGTGCTTCCTTCAAAATTCTCTATTGAGCAGAAATAAAATACTAATTTTCATTAAATTATACTAATGAAATTTTTACGGATGGAACTGGTCATTATAAGCGTGTAACATTTGTAATATAAATGTGACAAGTTACGTAATATTAATAATTAGTTTATTTGGGTTTATTAACTAAGTATACTGTGGTCTCGACTTTGACTTGGTTTTTATATTGATCCCGGCTGCGACTTGTCTTCGTTCTCACACTGTCCATTAGATCAACTACTGCAAATTTCATTGCCACATTTATAGACCTTCTTCGAGGTCTATACATGTCTGACAGTACCATGAAAAATCTATGTAGTTATTACCTACTTTATGTGTAGTTGAGGAAGTCATTGCATTTTACTTACCCCTTTATGTATTATGTTTATGTTCAAATGCATGTAAATGTTTATTGAAATCGTTCTGCTTGTTGACCTCTCATGAAGTTATTGGTATTCAGGGCAAGGTTTTCACTTGTCTTTTCGTAGTTGCGGTACATTAATTTTTACTTCGTACTATATGCAGTAACATTCTTTTCTCGAGACTCTGATAACGGTGTTCAGCTTATTCCAGTCTTATGCTAATTTATGCTACAAAAGAATGACAACAAAAATTTTTTCTACGGTTCACTGACAGCACCGCTGTCGATACGGTACTCTACTGATTCTCTTTATTCGTTATGATCACTTAAATACTTAGTCATCCTATAAGATTATTGCAGTTAATAAATATAATTCTACAACAGTATTCTGCTCTGCTCGATTTTAATTATAAAACAATGGAGTACCCCAAAATTTTCACAAAAAAATAGATACTGAATTCAACGACTTCCATTCATCACTATACACAGTTGAAGCTTTTTCCCAATGTGTCATTGAAGAAAGAACGAAAAAAAAGAAAAGACATTCACGCACAATGCCCGCAATGTTGGCGTTTTCTTGTCTAGTGTGTTCTGAACTTGGAAATTCCAAGTTGAAACTTGTAACCAATACGAACATGCTGTTTACATATTAGTCATCTCTTCATGTTTGAAGTGAAATATGGTTAACCAGTAGATTTGAATTTCAAGGTTTGAAAGATCAGCCTAAGCATTTTGTCCTTTCCTGAAATGTTTATTATATTTTAAGATGATATTTGCGGACTCGGAAGAGAAGAAATTTCCTGGAAACGAGAATGTATTGAAGAACGAAAGAGAAGAAAAGACATTCACGCACAATGCCCGCAATGTTGGCGTTTTCTTGTCTGGTGTGTTCTAAACTTGGAAATTCCAAGTTGGAACTTGGAACCAATACAACATGCTATTTACATATTAGTCATTTCTTCATGTTTGAAGTGAAATATGGTTAACCAGTAGATTTGAATTTCAAGGTTTGAAAGATCAGCCTAAGCATTTTGTCCTTTCCTGAAGTGTGTATTATATTAAGATGATATTTGCGGACTTGGAAGAGAAGACATTTCCTGGAAACGAGAATGTGTCATTGGGTTATAAAAGTAGAACCTTTTAATGATGTAAAGGAGTTTGTTTATGCGTTGCCGAATATAGTTCAGGAAGAGCAGGCGGAAGGAATGCGAACCAATATTTTTCATGTGAAGAAAGAAATGATGAAATATTTACTTTTATGACTAGCCCAACTAACTCGGCGACAGATGAAGAACTTCAGAAATCAGGAGTCACTTTCTTCCCGTATCTATATCCTTAAAACTTATTGAAATACCACAGAGATTCAGAGATGATAAGCTGACATGCCAAGTATCAACACGGAAGCAATTAAATTTCAAACCTTCTTTAGACTTTCGTATTTTCTTCCTTCTGCATTTCTTTATTGCTATTACTGTACTGTCTCATATCATATCTAATATTTTTTGTCTTACTTACTGAAACAATGTTTTGATGGCTGCACTTACAAAGGAACGATATCTCAGGCATGTAAATATCCCAAACAGGGCTGTAACTAATTTCTCTATACCGGTCTATATTGCATGCGGCTAGATACAACTAAAGATTTGGCGATGTGCTTAAAAGAGGGGAAGGAGGAATGAACTTTTCCTTTGAAACGATAAATAATTTTCACTTTGTATGCACACTTATTTCTTATAAGCGGTTTATATTCATTTTTAAAGATATTTGCATAGAAATGAAATGAACGTATTAAGGAGAATTTAAGTTTGTGTACATTTAAGTGTTTTTGTCTTTGATATGCTTGTCAATGTTTACCTTCAAACGGTTAGTTAACTCAATAGGTTCACACTTTCTTTTACCTTTTTTTTACCGTTTGACACATCCACACGCATAAGCTGCTCTTAAGCATTTTAAAGTCATTACAGAAAATCTACATTACATAATCTACATACATACATATCCAAAATGCAGACAAGCATTAGGCAATCCTGGGTGGATTAGGAAATCATGCATACCTCATTAATGTCGTTTCCATCTCCTTGTCTTGTTCATGACCACGACAGGACTTCTATGGATTAGTAGAAACGTGTTTCATTGAGTCGAGATATGGTGTGAAATCAATTATGCGAAGTTTGCCAATCTTACTAACAAAAGGGTGCACACATTGTGATAATTAACATGGCTAAACAAATAATAAATTCATATTTAATTTCCGTTTCAAGAGAAAGGAATTACTTCAATCAGTATACGTTTTCACGTGTTAAGACCAAATATGTAACATGTGTCATGATTTTCCAGACCTTAAGTTAATTATGACAGAAATTATGAGACATGTGTCGCAAATGGAAATAGTATAGGAAGCCATATATAATTCAGTTATACATAAAGTCCTAATGATTGTATTGTATCACTGTTTTGATCTCTTTTGTCTAGTACGGCATAACTCAACCCCAAAAGCACACACCTCTTTCTCCGATTTTCAATTTCGTAGAAGTTACTGTTTATACTGAAAGAAGTCTTTCAAAAATGCTAATTACCTTCTACTAGTGAATGAGTAACGCTAATTAATAAGAATGAGAATAGAAATCCTGTACAAAGACAAATTATTCTCTACCTACGCCCTTGCTAAATCATGAGATGAAGCGTGTTTTTATTATTTACATAAACGTGATTATTTGTCCACTCATTTAGCCGGAATTATAAATGTTTTGTTTAAGTTTTCCTTTGGTCTTACTCACGGGTCATAAGTTGCGGCTGTGATGATCCTCGTGCAGTATTTCAAACCGCAGAAGTAGTGCCTGCTCAGGTTTGTTTTTTGTTTTTGTGACCAATGCTTCAAAACAAAACAGAAAAATGACTGTTTGCTGTCTTAATTTGTTTATTAACTATGTAGCTTTCAATTACTTCCCTATATTTCTAGCTACGACTCATTAATTTGTGCGCATTAGTTCATTGTATTGTAAATGGAAAATACCTAAATCTGCGTTTCGTTTGAATAATCGACAGCAGAATGTAAACAAACCACGGCTAAGGTCCAATCTCATCACCTTGAGTGATATTTTTGAAAACAAACAAAAATGATTGAACATCGGAAAGCAAAGCTCGCAAATTCCAATGATGCTTCAAAATCTACCAACCTGCTCTAAGCTTCACCTCCATACAATAAACTGTTCCGAGAAAAAATATTTCTACCGGAAATGTTTTTCTTGCAAGTTTATTAACCAAAGTTTGCAAAACAAACAATAATCTACCAACAACAAAAATATTTAATCATAAATAATTTTTCGAGCTCCGAAAGATTAATATAAAACAAGACCACTGCATGCAATTCACAGTCCAATTACAATGCCATAGTATTTTGCATTTTGTTTAAAATTGAAATCTCCACAGGCGCCCTACTACATGTCTGTAGACAGACGACCGTTTAAAAATGCACTATCAAAACGATATTATTAATGAGAATATTATGGTATATTACGAGACCAGCAGTCGGTGCTAGTCAGCAACTGCCAACGTGCCAACTGCCATATCATGTACCGTATGCTCTAAATGTCGCCTTGTATTGAAAACAGTGTGAATAAAAAAATGTCATCTTTTATTTTCGATTTTATTCATTTCTCAAAACTTAAAATAGGTACAAAAATGATTTCTGGATCATTGTAATATTTCGGTAGACCGTGAATACTGATACAGTTAACTATACTATTAATTATGAATCTCGTTATATGATTAATACATACAATAATATCATTTATTTTCTAAACCGACTCTGCATTTTTCGATAACATTATATCTTTTATAAAATTACATATCATGAAAAATACCAAAGTTGGTACTATAATGGGATGTTTATGGTGGACTGAAAAACAACGTAATCACTTTCAATATGTGAATTATTTTGACATTTTTACAGCGAGCAAATTGGTGGAGAATTCTGACGTTTTTTTATAGAATGCAATTCCACGAGTCTGCTTTTCAGGTTACAAATTCCATAAGAAAAATTTGATGTCGTATTGCTACTATCCACAGGGGGCGTCGTTAGCTCAGGTGCTGAGGATTGTCTGAAATGTGTGACGGTTGAAGTTGTGGAGACAGTATCCATACTTTCACTGGTTAATGGAATTTGTTCTGTACTGTCGCTGTACTGATTTGTATAGTCTAAAGAATTAAAGTTCATGTCCACAATGGATGCTTGACTAGAAACGATCTGGTTACTTGGACTCGATCTTCCAATTCTTAGATTTCCGAGCATTTTTGACACTGAAAACTTCCGTTTGACAGGTTGATTATTTTGTGTGACAAAAGTGGAGATGAGATTCTGAAAAGACGTGTAGACCTCGGGAGAATTATCAGCAGTAGAGAGTTCGTAAAATTGGCAGCCATATTGCATCGACGCATTCAGCCCTTCCACTTTCTCCACAACTCGTAGATGTTCCAAATCCGTTTTATTAGCAACTAAGAGAATCGGGCAGGAAGCTCTGGGTTGCGGGGACGAACTTGGTGAGCTACTACTACTGCTTCCAATAGAACTCTGACTCGATGCTTGACTATTGTTATAATGATTCATGATAACTTCCAAAGTTTCTAGTGCGAAATTGAATGAGCTGCGGTCG
>VYYJ01004109.1:0-14337 GCA_021029165.1 Cyphoderus albinus
TCGAGTAAATTTAGATTTTTATTGGCATTAAGAAGGTAAATGAAATGAACACGTGAGAATTAAATTAATTAATATGTTACTTACCATGATAAAGACCCCTGGGGCGCAATGATAAAATGAAAAATAAATCATGTTTCAAGGAATCCCGTGCCATCATTTTAATAGCATGCGTAGATAATTTTGCTTTTATTTTTATTATTTTTATAAATCATATTTTTAGTCCATATTATATTAATCAGAGTTATAGTTTAATTTAATAATAACACAAAATTAAATGAGTATCTTCTAAATATCCTTAACCTAATGTAAATTAGACATTTATTTTAATTACCGGTCGTTTTTACCATTTTGTAAATTATCATCGTTATCAACATCCTGCTACGAATTCAAATTACCCAGTTGATCTCACACGCAGAAACATCGAAATTGATAAATCAGCTTGCTATAAATATTTGTAATTGTTACAGGTGTGTACATAAATCTATTTCTTTCCGCCTTCTGAAAAAGGGTGAATGCGAATTGGAAAATAAAACGCAGTTCACGCCTTCCATAAACCGATAAGAGGTAAAATTGTACAGTGTAAGTAGAAATACTGCATTATATTATCATGCTCACATCACATTAGAAGTAAGCACGCAATATTCAGAGTTATAAATTCTTGAACCTAATTACTTTCTTAATTTTATCTCCCATTAACTTTGGTATCATTTTCCTCTCGGATTCTTTGTGTCAAATTGAATAAATACTTTAGCAATCTTAAAAAAGTTATCCTTCCGGATCAGAGCTTAGCTTACATTTTAATTACTCATTCTACGTTACAGTTGTAATTAATAATTGTTTTTTACACAGTTTAACTTGTTACAAGAGAATGTGTGTTCTGTACACGCACATATTAAAATTGCAGTGTTATGTGCACACTTCTTACAGATAAACACTAGAAAAAAAGAAAATTAGACTTTTTGAAATGTGCTAAAGTTGCAGTGTGGAAAGGTACTATCTCGCTAAATACACGTACGTCCAGTTGGTACAAATGTAAAACATTTCCTTAGTTTCGTTAAGTTAGTGGCTGAGTCGGCCTCTTCGCAGTCATTAATGCAGATTAATAACATTTATGAATACATAATTAATTTCCCGTTGTTTCGTTTTTTAGAGTGTTGTCCTTTTTTCTGTTCTGGTAGAGAAAGCAGTTGAATTACTGAAACTCTTAATGGCTCTTTCTATTTAGCAAGGACTGCGCTGTGAGAGAATTCACACTGTTCACAATAATGTAATTTAATGTAGCATTTACCTTTAAAATATATGCGTTTAACTAATTTTATGCATGAGTTAACAAGTTGGAGGCGAAAGCCTTCCTTAGATGCAAATTCTTTTTGCCTTGAAAAGACAAAGTGCAATTTCTTTCCTTTTTTCTCTCTTTGAAATGAGTAGGATTTGTAAGATCAGTGCAGCTGTCACGCTAATCCTCAAGAAAGAAATCTCTGCCCGTCAGAGCTACACACGTTGAGAGAGTATATCATTTCATTATACAATATGCTTTAGAATATAATCGTCATCATCATAAAAGTATATTACATTCGGAAATCCTTAATAAAAATTTATGCTTCAACTTATTAAACATTAGAAGGGAATGTTGCAGTAGATTGATGGCAGACATCTACAAATCTTATCCTGTTACTCGTAATTTTATATTATCATGCTAAACTCTGGGCTATTATATTTGACTAGCGGAAAGCAGGTAGAGCGAGTATCTTTTTGTCTCAATAAACTTACCATAAAACATTTCCGTAGAATCTCGACATTTCTACTTCGCTTACTTTAACTTCATATAGTCGATTTCGGCTTTTTCCTCAATCATTTGGCATCGACGACCTGACCTGAGTAACCTACTTAACATTCTAAGTATTTCCACAACTTCTCTTTCTTCAACATGTAAACAACACGTATTAGTTTGAACGGCAGCGTTGTTTCGCTTTTCGTTTCTTCTTCAGAAACATCGAAAGTAATCTCTCGCAGAGGGATATTAATTTAAATGAGGAATGAGTTTTAACCTAAAGGTGAATTATTAGACAAGTTGTATTAATTAGATAATTGCTTCTCTGAAATCGCTAATTAATCTTAATTTTGTACAATGTTTGCTAAATTTACATTTACCAGTATTATTTTTATTTCTTAATGATTTTGGTAATGCTCCGGGAGTCATATCAAACCTCTTCACGCACAAACTGTAAATGTTAAGAGTAGAAAGTATACGGCTTGACTTGACATTGTGACATTTAGTGCATTCCTCTGATTCTCCTCTATGTCTATTTTTACAGCAGGTGATATTTACAATACATCAACTTTCATCTCTTAAGCCAGAAAAATTACTGAGAATAGAAATATCACCAAGTATAAGTATTTACATCTTTTCAAGCGGAACCTTGTGCACACTCTTCTTTGCCTTTTTCAAATGAGAAAATAAAAAATCCGCGTTTTCTTCGGGTCAGGTATACATACTATGTATAAATATCTGCTAAATTGCCTGGCCATGACCCACAAGTCAGAATTTAAGATGAGGGCTTTGGGACATTTAATACCGCTTGGAAAAAGCAATCAGCTTTTTTCTCTTCTTCATCTCTTTGTTTTCCTCTTTTATTCATTCCTTACAGTACATAAAAATTTAGTTGCCTTCGTCATTTCGGCAAGACTGGAGACAGCCTAAACGTTATTTAGGTAGTGTTTGTTTTTCTGCTCCACTTTCTTTACATTACGTCACTGCATTAGGAGAAGGGACAGTCTCAAAATTTCGCCATGTATTTCAACCGGAAACGAGAGTGTCGTAGAAAATGGGAGGCAGATGAGAGTGGAAAGGAAAAGAGGGCCATAAAGACAACAACTTGATAAATGTGGGTACGGACGGATGCATGCATCCAAAATTTGGTGCAGTGTGTCTTTCTTTCAGAGTTTCACTCACTAGTCACTAGCTTTTCTCAAGCCATATAATGTATAAATGCTAAAGGGAACCGACTACTCAATACATATTATCGACCAAGAAAAACAATTGAGTATCTACAACGTACGCACTCGTCTTCAACAGATATTGGGTAGTGACTGAGCGAGTGAGTGATGCAGCTCTTCTCGGCAAAGAAAAACAAAACAAAAACAGCAATGAACTTGAAATGGCTTTCTCCAGCCAGTGAGAAATAGAAAATGGATGAAATGGAAGCGAACGTCCAATTTTATGGGATGAAATAACCGTTTGCATAAAATTTCACTTGGAAAATGCTATACAGCCGGAATGGATACAACGGAGATAAAAAACGCTATCTCGAAGCAGTTATCCTCATCCACGCCAATGAACCATCAAGCAGGATGGGATTGCAAGTTGTGTGTGTATGGGTTGTGCTATAAGAAGGGAGCGAAAGGATTCGCTAAATTGCTGCTGGGAATAAAGAAGTTAGGTGAATTGCTATGTGTATCAGCATCTCCGAGTGTTTTCCCAGGGAGGGGAATCAACTACCTAAGTAAGTTAACCGAAGCTACATCACGACTACGACATTTCCTCCTTTCGATTCGTCTTTTGCTCCACTTTCCTGCATTAAGAGTTTAAGTCAAGAGTCGCAGGCTTTTCTCAACTCCATTTCTATAAGGTAAACACATCATTTTTCATTATTCAACTTCCAACCAAACTCTTGAAGGAATGTCGTCTTTTCTACTCTCTCATTCCACGCATTCACATTTTTTGCTGCATTGTGCAAATCCACTGAGTGAAAATAAAATTGAAAAGGAATCTTTCAAGACAATCTCGAGAATGGAAGCGAATCTCTTGGCATTTCATATTGGATCAACAAGGAAATCAGCATAAAAGCACATAATCATTTTATAATCATTACCAAAGGCGATTTAGAATGTAAACCGGGTTTCTACAAGCACTATTTAAGGATAAGTCCATGGGATTGATTTCTAACAAATTTTATTTTCTCTTCTAAAGTGGGCATCTTTCCCTTTCTTTAGAAAACAAGATTTGGGGATGGGAATTCTTCAGAGCTTCGAGTAGAAAGCGTGTCTACAATTTTGTTTGGGTGTCTCTTAAAAATTGATTTATGGACCAAATTTGCACAACACTAAATCTGTTGACATCTTCAAATTGACATTTCTCATAAATCTACAGTGGACATGTATGAGCTTATGCTCGTCTCGTATCAAACGTGACTAACAACTCAACAACATACAGAAGAAAACTTTATTCCTTAACTCAAGAAAATTGAGCTATCACCACACTCTGGGAATACGACACGAGAGGTTTTTGCTAACAATTATTTAGCAGATACAGCAATTCGATGACTTTAAAACAAAAAAGAGGAATTCGTGATGTAGCATCGCTCATTAGCCGACAATTCCCCCATTACATTCACATTATCATTTCTCGACAAAAGGACAAAAGAGCAAGTTTCGGTTTCTCTCCTTTCAGTCAGTGACAGTCACACAGTCGGAATCACAACGCCATTATTATGGGAAGGAGCATCTGTGTGTGCAGGCGGATTGTGCCAACTCAAAGATTTGCAACGCTGTCACAGACACAATAAATTACACTTTTTTGTTTTTACCCAGGAAATCTTGAAACCAAGTATATAAAAACCTAATGCGCGGAAACTAGTCATCAGTACATGACTACATGAATTAGTTGCGTTTTCGAGGCGCCATTTAAACATGTCTATGTCCTAGTTCTCAGTTTTTGCTGTTTGTTGCATTTTCTTGGGACTCAATGAAAGCCCTGCTCCATCGATTACATCCAGTCAGTCAAACTACCTAATCTATCTGTCCGCAGTGAGCGTGCTCTATAAACTCTTCAATCTTCCTACAATGGCGGAGTTGACTAGCTCCAACTTTCGCATGGTATTAATAATAATGAGGAGTCCCCAATGAATAAACAAAGTTAATAGATGAACTATTTTTTTCCTGGTGCACATGGTGTCATTTGCTCCTTGTAATTTATCATTCGTTCCGTTCACTCACCCATGATGTCACGCTAATATTCAATCACTCACTTTCCCAGTTTGTCCCAAAATCTTGTTTGTAGTAGGTAGTTTCTTGTTGGCGCAGGCTACAACATCAACATGAAATGGTAAAACGTGATTAACTAAAAAAAGACTTGATTCATAGTTCACTTAAACAGATATCTCCTGCTTCACCTATCCCATCACATCACAGGGGTTTCTAATTCATGGCAGAAGAATTGTGGGTACAAATTCAGTATTGTTATTCACTTTTGGATGGAGCCTACACCTTCCACTTGGATTTGTTTCACGAGAACATTACAATTTACTTTAGTAGTCAGTAGAAAAGAGTATCACTTCATTCACCTTTGGCCACAATTACATTAGTACAATTACACTGCTCCTGCTCCCATTTCTATTCTTATGTAAAAACTACTTTTAATTTAATACCCTTATTTACAGATCGTGCTGATTGAATCTAGTTTCAGTTCGTAAATTTCATTACCGCCCGGTTGTGACCAGTTAGCTTTACTTTTCATTACTGCTCCGCCGCTTTTAACTGATTTTTTACCTGCTGCAAGCAGCGGAGCAAACGAGACTGCTTGACCGCCCGCTGCTGAAATTGGTGCGTTTTTTCCCTTGGAAGGTTGGGCGCCTTTCACTGAGTAACCGTTGCTGGCTACACATTTGGTGGAGGAGGGCCCTGCAACAGAGGAAGTCGTAGCACCTGGCATTCCAGACGATCCAGAGACGGACTTGGATGTGGAGGGCATCATCGCTGATGACCTTCTGGAGGAGGCGGAGTATGAAGATGTGGAGGTGGAGAAGGAGGAGGTAGTCATCGTGTTGCTGGCGGCAGGGGGTGCGGAGGCGATCCCAAGCAGGGGCTCACTGTCAAAGGACAAGTGTGCTGCACCGGGCTGGACAGATGAACCTCCGCAAGGGTCATCCATTGACAGGATCGAATTGGCTCGGCTCACTTTGGAGAATTGGCACCAGACATCCGGCCAAATCTCGTTTCCCAGAAAATACATGACCAGCCAGCTCTGTTAATGTAAAAATAATCCAAAAGAAAACTTATCATCGTAATCACCACCAGGCACCATCATCAGTTATTAACATGAACGGAAAAACTTTTTTTGTATGTAAGAACGACAGAACTAATCTCTCCATCACACTTGATTCATCTCCATAAATGTGCCCTTTTCATTATAGAGCAGAAGGTTGCAATAACATTGGCCAGGATCGCACCGTCTTTTTGAAGGAAATGAGCTGAATTAAAATGCCATAATCATTACTTTCTTATTAGTGAAGAAGACTCGTTATCAAAAAGTAGAGAAAAAGCGCCCAACTAGAAACTGAAAACTGCATCTACGAAACTTCGCGTTTCTGTCTACGAATTTTCTTTTCATGCCTGGCGCACCGCTCCTTCATTTACTAGATGTCAATTCTGTGTGTGAGACAAACCTTGCATTATTAGGAGCTTTTATATAACGCCAGAACTTCCCCTTCAGTATTATGAAGAGGAAAATTATGTTATATGATATTAGATTATAAACATACTTTTCCAATTTAATATTGATCCAGAGTTGTTTAATGTTCTTTGTTTGAAAGTAGTGAATAAAAATAAAAATGCGCCACTGTAAACAATATTGTGTTCAATCAGGATTTTCTATGATATCGCTTGGAAGAAAAAAGGAAGTTTCACAAAGGGGTTGTTTGATCTTACATTTAGCCACTCGCAATATTGTGACAGAGAAAACTCAGTGTAGGATTAAACGTGGGCACTGTCACGACAAAATCGACAAATTCAGTATCAGAAAACCCCACAAAACAAGAAGGCTCGAAACTAACAGCAAACAAGAAAATGAAAGCCGATTTTCCAGTTACTGGATTTGCTCTCTCACTCTCTGAAGAGTAAGAAATACCTTGATAAAGATTTATTTACTCGCATATTTTGAGTGGGACGGGGTCACTGGAAACAATTTTTTAGTCATTTGTCCCACGTCTCTGCCTCGATATACGCAATAATGTAAACTTCCCCAAGTGATTTTGCACCTGTTTGATCAAAGCAACGATTAGTTGAGTTAGCACACAGGAAGATTTTCATAACACCAAGCAGTGATGAAAGTAAACTTTTTGTCTGTGGATGATTGAATTTTAAAGACTTTCAAGACGCTATACATACATACATATTCCTGAATGGTATACAGATTCATCTGGAGTTCTGAAATCGCTTCTGAAGAACAATTCAAGGATGATTTGAGCAGATCAGACAAATTTCTGTTTCCACTGTGTAAATGACTAAATTGTACTCGATGACCCGATATTTGCTCCTCAGAACCTCTTGTATTTAATTCAGTTGAATCGGCAGAATTGCGAAATGTCGTGGAGTACAAATTGCGAATTGCTAAGTGAATCTTCTAGTGGAGATGCCCCAACCAAAATGATTTAAACTTTTCATCATTATGTATATATACTAAATTCGATGGATTCAGTCTACAATGTTTTTTGAAGTTACATCAGAATTCGATCATGTATTCAACTAAACACCACTTCTGGATAAGTTTACCCTATGGCATTTTAGGAAAAGGTTAAGAAGGGCTTCCCACATTCCTCCGAGGGTGATTCTGTTACTGGCAGCTTGTTTTCTGCCCATCTCAGGCAACCAACTAATTGACTGTTATTCCAATCTTGTTTGTGTGGGACTTTCACCAGGATTGACAGTGACACTATTTTTGACTCGAGGGCAACTACCAAATATGTAATCTAATCGAATAAAGAAGATTGGTGTATTTTTACAAAGAGATGTGGTCGACCTTGAAATTACGTAAGATGATGGGTGTTGTTCATTTTGTGCATTTTTTTGTGTTGTGAATTATTTTACCTAAGTGTGTATCGTTACACAGGCAACCAACTAATTGACTGCCATTCCAATCTTGTTGGTGTGGGACTTTCACCAGGATTGACAGTGACACTATTTTTGACTCGAGGGCAACTACCAAATATGTAATCTAATCGAATAAAGAAGATTGGTGTATTTTTATTGTCTTCACTCCATCCCCTTCTAAAATGATTGACGCAAAAAAGTCTCAATTTACTTGTATTTGCTATATCTTTCTTGCTCGTAGGACTTAGCGTGCAACAAGCTTACATTCCATGCCCATAACCTAATTTAATTTCAATCCATAAAACATGGTATCGACCCGTGATGTAAAATGTATTGTTTCAAAAATGAGATAGAAATGTGAAGTCAACAAGTGAAAGGAGCAGTGAAAGTAAAAAGCTGCATTTAAATGACGGTAAATGCGATCTTTTTCAGTCTCTACTGAACAGACATAGAGAGTGGAATAAAATAAAGCAGACTAGTTGCTCAGTAGACCACTTGACCCCATTCTCTTTAGCATTATTCATATTGTGTCAGTAAGAAGCTCCAGACCGAACCAATGGACCCAAAATCCTGTCGCTTTCATTACGCCTGTCGTTCTCGTTGCTCTTACTTTCCCTGAATTATCATAAAAATCCAGCCCACGTCAAATTTTCATTTTAAACGGAGAAAAACTGTCACAATCGCGTGTCGATAATTCCATTATGCGTAGTGTGTATCTATGATATTGTAGACTAAAACCTTTTCTTCACAATCTGCTTATAAGCTCCCAAACTGCCACTTTATCGACCTACCTCAGTCTCAGTTCGCAGCTTGGTACATTTTTTGTTGTATATTAAACCTTGGAGATCGATTCTTCTATACCGATAGTAGGGATGGTATATACATATAAAAAGTATATCTTTGTACATTACTGATTCATAAATCTCGCCAAAGTGAATTCAACAAAAGGTGAAATTGAATTTTTTCGTTTTTTTGTTGCCCACCTTATTTTAGCGAGAGTACACACAAAGGAAACGCTGTTCAAATAGACAATTTATGTAACTGCTGAAAGATCAAGAGTAGTGCTAACAAAATAACAACAACGCAGTTTCTAAAGGTCCATTATTCTAATTGAAAAGTGGTCCAAGTTAACTCGATGGTGTACTGACTGTATTGACTGTCCTATTGTCAGGATGTTGGCACACTTTTATGAAGATAAATCAGGTCAATGGTTTGATGAAACGAAAACTAATATTAAATATCGGAACCTGATAGTATTACATAATACGCTGTAATAATAATAGACACTTACCAAAGTAATGCTGGCCACAGCAGCAGCAACCTGAAAAAATATGGAGGTAGCATTTTCCAGAGCGACCACTTCCAGGAACCACATCACTGCCAACAGGGGTAGTAGCATTGCAGAGGCTCGAATTCCATTTCCAATCACCTTCTCATCAAGACAATGTTCATCAATGACGTCAGCTGAGCCGCCGGACGAGTCGTGCCACAGTTTCCGTAACGCGAGCAAGTGTCGTAATGACAGGACCACCAGAAGAGTGTTCATCTGAAAGAAACCAAGGCAAATCCAATTACTGTAGCAGACATGACATGATGAAAACAAATTTATTACACTTATCGATTCTATTTTTCAACAATTTAACAACATTGATGAAAAAGTTCCTTTTCCATAAAAGGATGCGGTCGACAACAAGTAAAAGTACGCACACAGCTTAATTCTGGGCAGATTGCCACAAGTGACAAAAAATCATTTCTCTCCAACAATAGACATTTCTTGACAGCTGTCGATGAGTCAGTTATTATAAACACATTTCCACTATTTTCATGGAGAACTGCATTGAGAAGGGAAGGGGAAGTGAAAAAATTGTGTAAAACTTTCTTGCATGAACGCTTCAACACAATCATCATTATCGTCATCATCGCAGCTATCATCAACAATTTTTGGTATGGGTTTTCAGGGAAAGCGGTAATGTTGTGCTGGTGCTGGTGCTCGTGTTGATACCATCGGCATCAGCGAAGAAAGAAAGGGAAAAAATGAGATTTTAAGCTTTCCGCTGGCAAACTGCCATTAAAATTAACATAAACGATGCCACGAACAACACCAAGGCGCCATCAGGATGAAATACGAAACGAGAGTCACTCCGGGCAGGCAAGCCACTTTCTTTTATAGGAATGAGCACATTATAACTTAACGTAAATATTAAAGTTGCCGTTGGAATATGATAGAAAGTTTCATCGACCATGTCTCTTAGTAGAAGGCGACGGCATCGAAAGCGGAAAATCTTGATTTTTTTTCGTTGTCCTCAATAACACAAGAAAAGTTTCCCGGTTCAATGATCGTCAGTCAGCCAGCATCGCATCATTAAGTCATCAAGCGATTTAACTTTTTTTAATAGTGAGTAAGTACGACGCACATTTATTTGGGAAACGAAACACTTTTGTTCATTCCGAGCTTTTAAGAATTACGTGGGATTTCAGGGAAAGCGTTTCAATTTCAACCGTTGTTGCAGAGTGTAAAGACGGAAAGAGTTTGGGCGGAGCGAGAGAAAATTGATGCAAGCAATGATAGTGGCGCTCATTTTTAGGTTAACGATTGCCCATGACTTGATTTATAAATACGTACAATGCGAAACTCGTTCAAAGAAGTGTTTTTAAACTGCGAGTTAGCATTGTGTAAGACTCCGTACCTTAATTTTGCTTTCTTTTCTTAAACTTTCCTTTTGTGAACGAGAACATTATTTTAATGGTTGAAAAACTCCTCCCCCGACAGTAAATAATGATTTAGTTCATATAGAAAGGGGAAACGCTTACAGAACTTTAGAAGAAGTCGGGTGATTAATCCACACAAATTACGTGTATATCAGGAAATACTCTCGAAATGGAGAATTTTTACACACAATTCAAAAGTAGTGAGGGAATAAAAGAGGGACTTTTCTCCCCGACCGTGAGAGAGAATTATGACCTCACCGGTATATAACTTGCACATACCGTTATAGAATCTTGGTTTTGGTATTTAAGGGTTTAAAATAAAAGTACCACTTCCAACAATGTAGGCATTTTTGGCAATTGAAACAAAGGCGTAAATTTCTTTCTCTTAAGTTTCACCGAAAAACTGAAATTAGTTCAAAGAGTAGTGCATTACAGTGCACTTTTCTAAACTGTGTGAATAGAAGAATGAAAATGGTAGGTAAAAGTGGGTAAATATCAATTATAATTGGTAAAAGCTTCTCCAGTGAGGTTAGCCTGGATTATCTACCTCAGCAAGACAATAACAATCTGAATGACCACACAACCTGCACTTTGTACACTTCAATTTCTCTAGCTGGTTGCTGTGTTGAAAAAGTGAAATGAAGTGTAGGTAAATAAAATAAAAGTTAGCAACAGAAACATTGTCTTGAATGAATTTATTTTGGTGATGTTGTTATGTTATGTTGTCACTACTATTGCAGTGAACAACAAACGACGAAAGCATTACCGTTGAACTAAATGAGTTAATAAACGGAGCATGCTGTGGCATTTTTTTCGCAGAGGAGTTCCACGTTCCATTATTTTGTGTGCTGTGGCTGTCGCAGGCAAGTAAGTAGAAGAAATAGGGCAGAGAAGAATGGGGAAATAAAACGGAGAGATATGATTGAGGTCTTATTCAGGGCACGTCCCAACCTCCGAGAAAGTTGGATATTGCAGCTGCCGGATCTTCGAATTCCCATTTATTCCCCATCATTTCACCTCTATTGTCACTCATTCTTTTGTTCGTGTCACGATTGTGTGTGCAGGCGGCAGGCAAAGAAACAAGTGCGAAGAAAAGGAGAGCCACCGCCAACGACGACCAGCCTACACAGAACTGCGCTGTCACTGTTTGTGGTTCGTTGCGTTCGCTGATGAAATAAATCTGCTCTCAAGGATGGCCATTCGCAAACTCAGAGACACGCATGACGTTCAAAACAACAACTGAATTGTAATCAGCCTTAAAAGGATTTACGTTTCAGAGGTTCAACAATACGAAAATAGTGGAAATGCGTGGAAGGAAACTGGAAATTTCATGCGGCGAAAATTACATTTTCCTGTAAACTCCAAATATTGGCGAAATGTTTCCAAGAAAGAACTCAAAATAAATAAAAGGAAAAAGTTCAAACGAATTCCTTGATCGTTAACGCGGACAATTTTTGTACATCATGGGAATGAATTCAATTCAGGTTTTGAATCGACGCTTTTTAACCAAAAAGTCATGAACTCGCTTGCACCAGAAATTGTTGCAGATGGGACTGCGGTGAAAATAATTAAAAAGTGAAGCGGAAAAATGCGAGCGACTGTGGCTGTTTTGTCTGCGTGGGTCTCATCTCAAGCAAGCAACTGGGCACAAACAGAAAGTACGTATGTACCTACATATTAACTGGTGCTTCAGTTCCAACTTCAGTTTAGTTAGTGGCAGCGGTCATGATATGACGGCACATACGTATGCAGTTAGGCACTGCTGTAGTGTTTGCTAACAACCAATTACTTGTAGCTCCATGAGTAGGATTTTTATTCCATTCGATTTGTTGTGTAATGAATGGCCAAAAGGAAACTTTGTCGATGAACTAGGTCAATAGAAAATTTCGGCACCTGATTTGCTTCTAAAGTAAATGGAGTGAAGAGTGTAGCAGTAATGAAACGAAAGACTACCCGCGCTTCATTGGAATGAATGCAAATGTGTGCGTATGAAGCATTAGTATGAGGAGGGGAAGTGGTGAGTGGTGAAAGAAGGAATTCATTCTTGTTTCCCATTCTCTGCTCCACTTCCCAACCTATGTACGTCCGAATAACAAAGTTGGTCGAGTAAGCAGCAATAACCGTAACGTAGCACACATTAATGGGTCTCATCCGTATTCTTTTACTTTCGCTTTTGTCTTCACAGAAATACAAGAAGGGCAGAACTGATGCCAGTTTGGCGAGATACTACTTTATGTCAGCTTTTATTCTACCGCCGCATCAATTTTAATGGGAGGCAAAAAATTATTCTTTGAATATGTACCTTTCACCAAGGCTCTTGCCTGTCTTTGGAGGGCGATTCAATGAAGACGATGAAAAAGCTTATTGGCATGTTTCGTAAGATCAAATCTTATCTTGCCTCAGAATGCTCGGTTCTGTTTGAACTCACCTGCTCACTCATTGCATCATTTTATTCTCTCCTGTTAAGAAGGAAAGTAAAGTAAAGATGTCGGATAACGACGAGATATCGTATGTAACAATGGCAGGGGAAAAGTGAAATGAAAAACATGAAATTGCAACATTATGCCTTCCCTGCTCTTCAGCCAGGCACCATTCACATAAATTCCGATTTCTTACATCAATGGGCCCACACTTGCTTAGCTGGAATTTTTCCAATTTTCCTTATGATTTTATGGTAAATATTCCATCTAGACGGGTTTACGGCTCCGGGGAAGACAATCAACTGAAGTAGAGCTAAAAATTGGGTGTAATTCCATTTTATTATTATTTGTATTCTCCTTGAAACACAAAACACTGCTCGTTTGACGGAAAGATATACTAAAATACTTACGAACACTTCTCGCTTAACATCAACCGTCTCGTACTGGTGAATATTTACTAAACTACGTACCCTTTCTTCGCATTAATTAAGCTAAGCCTCGAGTTGAATCATTGTCAGAGTTTACACGTGCATAAAACGAAGCTTACAGATTTTTTTACATTTTATATCCAATCTTCCCNTTTTTTTACATTTTATATCCAATCTTCCCACACATTGTTGACTATTTCATAGAAAAAAAATAATTAGATCGTGGAATGTTCAAGTATAAAGGAGATGTAGTCATAATTAACAAGTAGATTCTTATTGTCAACTTTTAACAAAGTTGTCTCGTCGGAGCCATGAAAATCTTTCCACGGGTTGGAAAATTCTATTGAATAAATTCTGAGTAGTGCTAATTCGGATTTTAATTCGTGATTAAAATTACGTGTGTGGTTTGCCATTTATTTGAGAGCGTCTTTTTTAGTATTCAATTATAATCGTATGACAAGAATGACGTGGTTTCGAAGAAAGAAAGCAGGAAAAAGCACGTATCCGTTTTCCAACATGTAAGGAAATTAAGAAAGGAAAGGGAGCCAGGGTGAAAGTCATTATTTTTCAAGGTTCCTCAGGGACTCACAAAAACGTGACAGACACATCTACAAACATGTTTAATATTACGAAATGCACAAAATACATACAATTTCATCACTGAAGGGTACGAAACGAAGCCTTCACTGCTTTACAACATAACCGCTTTTCATCTCTTACAACAACGTGTCCTTCCTTCTCAAAAGTTAGCATGCTCAGTTCAATAAAACAAAGCTCCCGGCAGTTCCCTTTCCTCGAAAATAAAATAAGGACAAACCACTCAAGCCTTTTCTTGCAAAGCAAATAACTTGCCACTTTTTACACCAATCCGCTCCCTTCAGTTTTCACTTGAAGTTCTATCCTACTATCCTACA
>VYYJ01004110.1:0-14335 GCA_021029165.1 Cyphoderus albinus
CCGGAGTTCGAGGCGGAAATCGGATTCCTCCGGGCTCCTCTGCCCTACTCTGTCATCATGACTGACCGTTTAAAGCACAATTAGAACAATTCCGTAATTTCCTTGTAACATCAAATTAACCGTTAAAAATTAAAAAATTGACCGTTATTTCTCATTTAATAATAAAAATGGCATTGTCATTGTGCCTCATGACGTCATAACTCATGACATTTTAAACTGACGCAATCTTTGTTCTGTTATGTTCTAGTTCACTCTAGCAATAACAATCTATGAATGAATACGTCGTAGTAGTGCTTTCTTAAGCATAGACAGGATTGGGATTAGAATGGAAGCATGGGCGGAATAGGAAACAGACGACTAAAAAAGTGTCGGTTTCTCAACATGGAGCAGTACGGGGGTGCTATACCGTCCCACGTATTTCAAAAAGCATAGGGTGGTATGGAGTAGACAGTAGATAGTATAGCAGAATAGCACAGAGAATTCAATTCACTCACTCATTGACAGCATTCAGCAGTAGTATCAAGTACGCCGCAGCCGCAACCGCCGACACGTACATTAATAAGAAAAGGCTTTGAAACTTCATTTTCCAATTCATTCTTCGCCTGCTTTCGAAATAGAGTGGACACAACACCAACACAAATCAAAATCAACTTTTGTTAGCCAGTTCAATTTGTTTTTGGGCCAGTCAAGTCAACGCGTGGGATGATCAGTGAATGAATGAAAAATTCAATTCACGTTTAACTAAATATTTAAAGGTTTTTAACGTAACTAAGTGAAACTCTGCCGAGTGCATTAAACTTAAATAACTTGTTCCTTCTAAAAGCACTTCCCCTCATTGATTTTCATTAAGATTGAAATAATCTGTGTGTCAGTATTATTATAGTTAGTAATTACTGGGGAATTAATAGAAATTAATAGCAATTAAAAACTGAATTGAATCAGTGTAAATCATAAGTAAGGTGATAAGGTGGTTCCTGATTAATTACATTACAAAAAGAAGAAAAGTGATGGAGTATTCCTTCCGGATTGCGGAATTATTTCCGGACCAGGTTTCTCTGGTGGAGAGCGGAGACCTGATTCCAGTTAAATGCCCTGGACTGCCGCATCTGGGACCGCAGTAAGTTTCATTTTTAAATATTTAAATGTCTTTGTCCTTCGTTCATCGACACTTTCTTCGAAACTTTCCATTATTAATAGTACCTACATGTTTTACGTGTTTGTGACGCACATTCATTATTTATTATTATTTTATACATTTATAGTCTGGTTGGTAAATATGTGTACAGATTAAATCTATTTGGCCCAAGGAAAGCTTTCCATTTCCATCGCAGGAGTAAATAATAGAATAGAATAAGGTGTAAAAAGTATTTTTTTCTGTTTTACTCGCTCAACTGAGGTATTTCCTGTTTTGCTCCTTGTTATCGTAATGTAGTTGTAGGATCATTTGGCAATGGCATTTTTTGAGCCATGAGCTAAAGATAAAATGCTAATAATAACACGTCAGGTGATAGGATAGTGAGTCAAGTAGATAAGCCTAGAGACCATTATTGCTTGCTATGATAAGAAGGTTCGAGTGTTCTGTTGTTCATTATTAGGTATTATTTGTTACTGGCTGTCCCACCCAGACCCAGCAGGTCAAGATGTCACATGAATCCGGTTTCGGCTATGCTTTTTCCTATTCATTCTTAATGAGTTTCATTTTATTTACACGGGACGTAGACAGTCAGTTGAAGTTGAATAATTCGATTAACTCCATCCAGCGGCAAGGTAAAAGAGAAAACGAACAAATGATAAGTTTTTATCTATGTTTCAGGGACTGTTCGTTTAATTATAGATGCGGAAATCTCTATGTACATCACTTCAAACATTTTCTGCTTTAATTTGAAACATGACGTTTACTACTCTTCTGTTAACCTGTAACAATGGCACGGAATCCTTGATGCGTGTCGGTTTAATACCTTTGTGCACAAATTTTTACCGTTACCGTACCGTTACCGTTACCATTTCATATGACTGTGCTATGTATGTATGATGGTATTCTGATGATAATCATCATCGTCATAATCAATCCATAAAATGAGATGGGATGAGTCAGTTTTTTTATTTTGATTGTTGTCATTTAGACATTGTCATTCTCATTCGTCGGTATTGTTGTTTGCGTCTTTGCGAGGTTTTGGTTTTAGGAGTTTTTTCGTGATCGTGCCGCAGTGACACTCACGCTTTTTTAATACTCCGCTTCTTTAAATGAAGTAATTAGGAAACAAAGTGCGTTATTAAAAAGTAGAACTTTCATTTTAAATTTGGGTTCGTTTCGTTTCGTGGATGAGCGTGAAAAAGTGTGGTGCATCAACATTACATTAGATTCGGCAGCCCTTCAACCACATCGACCTGCCACAATGCTAACGATGATTGCAGTTGCAAAAAACTAAGTAACCCAAACCCAACAACACAACGAAGAGCTGTACATAAAAAATGAAAATGCAAAAGCCAAATCCATCCTTGAAAAAAGGAAGCTCCGTACAATTATAACGGGGTTGGCTTGTTCACTGCTACCTTTGAAGGTGTCGAGATTCGAGAACACCACGCTTTATCATATCAAGAAACAGAGTCTTTGTTCTCCCTGCAGATGGTAGTTTATTTGAAAATTAAAGCTAAAAATGAGTTAAAGATTTAAAGTTATATTTGAGTGTGAAATAAGAAAGTCGATTTGATAAAGCAAACTAAAAACTCTGATAAATCAAAATCAAGCAGCGATGAGGTTTTCGAGTAGCATTTTTCTCTTCCTCCTCATTCTAAAGTCAGCGTCAGCTACCTTGCTAAAAGGCTGGCTTCATTCAACCGAAAAATTTAGCTTTTTTACTGTTTCCAAATGGTTACATTTTTGCAAGCTGAGTTTGAGTAATGCGCATGACACGCTTGCTTCGACATTTTTCAGTTGAACAAGGAAGAGTCGTAAAACATTTCACTTCACATCTCGCTTCGTTGATGATGAGGTTGAAACGGGGGAGTGTTGCATCTCTATGTGAGAGAAAATTTTAAATGGAAGTTAAAATGTTGATGGAGATGGACGGAGTTAATGATCTGATGATTAGGGTACAATCTAAAAGATGATAGTATTATGATTGAGAATGAGAAAATGACAATTAAATTACAGCGGTCCACTGGTCTCGGTCTCGCCTCTCGTCATCGTCACCATCACGTCACAGTTGCGTGAATTTACGATTTGCACACGCTCCAAATTTACGATGCATTGTTGGTTTGCATGCCTGCCTCCGCTTTCTAAAACTACGTAGCGTTTCCATTTTTCATTTGCATTTTATTGCAAATTGTATCTTTCGAAGGTACGATTCCCAGAAGATGTTGTGTGAAACCTTGAATGTTCTTTACCTGACCCAAGAATGAGAATCGACATTCGATGAGGTTTGACTTGCGAAAAAGTTTTACTAAACCAAGACCAAGGCATTAATTTAAGTATTCAGCAGAAATCATGTTTCATGACTATGACACTTGTTGAGTTGAGTAATAAAGGGAACAGAATAATTGTAGCTTCTATCATCATGAGAATGGTTTTTGTGATGATGGAACCCTTGAATGAAGCAGGATTTTGATTTTCACGGCTCTTGCAAAACACTGGGTCTGTGGTAGTCAATTTATTCTCTGACAGCGGGTTAGCCAGAAGGAAACGTGACTTTAATAAATAAAAAAAACTTTTTCAGTTTAGTGTTTGTCCTCTTGATTACTCTCATCATCCGCCTGTAAACGAATAAAGTGTTACTTTTACATTTTGCTTCTTCATGGATTATGAGGAAAAATTAGAATAAAAATGCACGCTTGTAATGTAATAGTAATGATGCAGTTGATTCCTCCCTTGGTGTTGTCCACATGACAGAACACGAGAGAGAACCAAAACCAAGAGAGAATAAGGACTTAATTTATTTTTCTCCTCTAGATTTTTACGTTCTGTTCTACTCTACTTTAAAAAAAAGAAATTTACTATTGCAATCAGTGATTTTTGGTCGGTCAGTCAGTCGGTCTACTTCAATCAAACTAAATAATATGACGCATTACACCCATTAAATACGAATGTATGTAAGAAATTGTATAGGAAAAGATAATTGTATGAATTCTAACAGAAATTGTGCTTGATTCATGGTTCAATCAACAAAATCATTGTTGGTAATGTTTGTATCTGTGTACTTATGGTCGTCGTGATTCTAATTTCCCCTGCACATTCTGTTGTAACGAGTAGATGTAAATATGTACTTATTTTTGTTTCGAGTGCCCACGAAATGCAACGCAGTGGTGAAAAAAGAGGAGCAGGCAAAATCAGGGAGTGTTTTATTGAGAGACTTTTTGAGGCATATTAAAGAATGCTAGAATAAAGTCAATGGCCTTCTGTTTCGAGTAAGTGAGAAAGGATGATCAAAGAAAGAGAGGAAATTATGTAACCGTGAAATAAAAAAATATAACTGAGGTTGAACGCTAACGCTACAATAAAAGACTAGAGAGTTATAGCGCAGTGTTTGCACTTGTGCTTATTTTCATTTCTAGAATGCGAGTCTTCTAGAATGTTTATTGTAGATGATGAAGAGAAGTTTAGATTTTTGAGAAAATTGTAAATGGTAATAAAAGCAGGATTTCATTGTGTTGGTTATTTACATGCAAAAAAGGAGCAAGCAGACACGAAATGGTTTAAAATGAAAATTGAAAATTTTATAGACTTACTTAAACAGAAATGTTAGGAGGGTAAAGCACAAGGAAAGCTGTTTTCAGTTTTCCACTTTATTCTGCTTCTATTATTGTGCAAAGATAAATAAACGCTGAAAAAGGAAGAAATGAGGAAAGATTACGTAAAAATGCGGGGCTGCTTTTGTAAAGTAAAAAGCGTTTGAGGATTGAGGAGGTAGAGGATGATGATGAGGAAGAAAGATGCGGGGGGAGTACCGCAATTTTCACAAGAGCACTATAATTGTTCCTGCAGAGTTACGTTGTGCAAGAGCATGCAGCACGGGATTCATTGAGTTGGGGCTGTATTGTATTATAATTCTCCTCTTTAGTTTTATCGTTTCTTTTTTCTTTACTTGCTTCTGATTGCTTCCTTTCTCTGAGTACCTCTCTCCTTGCTTTATAAAGTCATTTTATGTGTTTGATATTTCCTCTTTGAAATGACGCGGACCGTGAACGCTCGAAGAAAAAATGTACGAAATGGAGCAAAGTGGTGTTAGGTATTCTACTTTACTTTGTTGTACAGACGGACATTTTTGACAGATAAATCCTTTTTTTGTTTCGTTAATTTATTTATGCAACTCGACATGAACAGGCAGATGGTTTGAAAAATAATGAGTTTTATTTTTTGTTTAAATAAAGTGTGATGCGTCGTAGGTGGGAAAATTTGGCATGAAAAAGATAATTATAAATTGTATTTTAATGATTTAATTTCCTTGCTCACAGGACCGTACGGGATCGCATGTCAAAGATTTTAGACACGATGGGTCGAGCGTCCGCGGAAGCGCAACAGCTTCACCAGGTGATCACCAACGCTGAAAAATTACGGTCAAGCGTTGACCAGAAAATCTATTTTCTCTGCGACTTTGCTTCAAACCAAATGGTTGGTCTGTTGAAAATTGGCCGGAAGAAGCTGTTCATGTTTGACCTGTGCGGAACGCAGCATGAGCTCGCTCCGCTGTGCATTCTGGATTTCTACGTGCACGAGTCACGACAACGCCAAGGGTGTGGCAAATATCTTTTCGAACACATGATGCGCGAGGAAGGCGTCTCCGTTGAGCACTACGCGATTGACCGGCCATCGGATAAATTACTGAATTTCCTCAGGAGACATTACAACCAGAACAAGATCATTCCACAAGTGAACAATTTTGTGATATTTGATGGATTCTTTAAGAACAGGAGTGGTAATGAAAAAGAATAATTTGACATCTGGAAACATTGTAATTGATTTGTTAGACTGGATGAAATGCATATTTATGTTTCTCGATTTTCTAGACTATGCTGGAAAGAAAACTCGGTGGACTGGCCTAGATCAACTGCCGGAGCGTCCACGTGCGGCGTCTTCGCACGTCTTGGAGGATTCGGCAAGCTACAACAGCCAGCCCACGATTCACCAGAGAAATGGACAGTCGCACATTCCGAACTATGTGCCGAGACGTCACAACTCGTCAATAGGTGAGGTTCTCCATAATGGCAACCACCAAGATCATCCTCAACTTCAGCCTGAGAGGATCAGCAGCTATGCTCGCCACATGTAAAAATTATTCTGTTAATAAAGATTCGATCAACTATTTACACAGATCAAATAATTTTACGGATTTTAACCCTACAAAACAATAATTTATAGCAATAATTTTAACTGGAATCGGAAATTGATAAGACTCAAATGAGCATTGTTTCTAATAGTTGATACTGGAGTAATTACTTGCTAAGTTTAATGGATAATTGATTAAAAGTATTTAAATGTAGTTTTTCGTCTCTAACCTTAGGCGCAGGCCGTGGGGATTTCAAGCTAGTGTTTTTAGACTCCATTAAAAATGTGGTGGTGAGGTGAGCTATCGACGGATTAATCAAGCGTGGTGGAGAAGGAGGAAAAAGTTACCTTTAAACACAGTAATATGAAGCTAATCACTGAAATCAAGTCTCGTTTTAGTCGAGTTCGCCTTACTTTAAAAAAACTGACTTTATAAATCAAAAGTTTGCTTGCACTTAAATTATATACGTAATTAACCTCTTATTAATGTATAATGTTAATAAAATTTCCTACTAAATTCATTCGTCGTGTAAATTATAATACTGTCTTACTAGAATAAGTTAATAATTTTAATGGTAAAGTCTCGCAGATTTTATTTTAACTAAAGTAAGTAATACTCGATGTGTGTGCAGAGAAACTGCAAATAATTTTCATCATTATGTAAGTAATATGCAAACAATTTGATTCACCTTCTCCGGATTTTCTCAGAGCCAACCTCAAGTATTAACTAAAAGAATAAACCACTATTTTATCCATTGTATTTAAATAATTAATTAACAATACATCACCGATCTATTTTTGTTTCTGTACTCCTCTCAAATTTTAGTATTACTTAATTATTAACCAAAATGCGTAATTGTGCACAATAATAATTAAATTATCGTTGAGCATATGTGAGATATGTATTTTTGTACTTAGCAGTAGTGGTGTATGGAAAAGATGTAAATTTAATACGTAAATTGATGCTAGCAAGAGCTTCGTTCGACGGTGTTAGCTTTCTGAAGCATTAAAATTAATTAATTGATGATTGAGCAGGGAGGAGTGGATACGAGACGACGCTATTCCGCGATTGAGTTTTGAGGTAGAAGTGCGTGACCCGAAGCCCTACATTCATCGCGATCTAAAATATCATCATGAAGCGTTATGGTAGTGAGTTGAGGTGGAGGTGGCTGTGGCCGAAGCTTTTGAATACGATATGGCGAAGAGCGGAGGAAGAACTTGATTCTTGTTTTTGTACCCTGTTCGACTTCATTGTTTTTGTTGTGTTGAATTAATCGATTTTAGAGAATGTGTATTTTATTTTAAAATCATGTTTCTACATATTTTACCACTTACTAACAAAACAAGCACGCATGCTTCAATGTAATAATAATAATATCATTTTAACACTAGTTAAATAGTAGCAGATTAATTTTGTATACTCATGATTATGATGAGTTGCTAAAAACAAGGTATATAAAAACTATGCATGATTAATTTTAACTTTTGTTCTGGGCAGCTGCTAACACAAAGTTACCGAACTGTGTGGGTGGGATTTTAAACAAGACTAACTAACTACGGTTGTGAAATGGTTTATTTGAATTTAAACTCAAATCGGTGTAACATTAACATTGTATTAATGAGGATAGTGTTGGAGTTTTAGAGGAGGGCTTGGTTTCGAGCAGAGTGAAAAATTCAAAGCGAACGTGGAGTGGAGGCATCTTTATTGCTCCACCCGATTTTTTTGTAGCAGTTGCCTCTGTGCAATAATAAACATTTTGAAAATCTGCTTTGGTGCTTTATTTCTAGTTCTTTGTTTTGTTTTCTTGTACAAATTTTAACGCTTTCTTTGTAAATTGCCGAAGTAGATCACATCACATCAAATCCACATCATCATCAGACACTTGACTGAACTGAAACACACAAAACCCTCCTTTTAATAACCATAATTTAAAATCCTGTAAACATAATCCAAAGTATAACTTTTACCAATTAAATTAAATTAATGACTATAATAATTATTATAAATTATTTTCTGAATAAATACATACTTAATTTATTGATTTATTCAATTAACAATCTAAATTAATACGATTGTATTATTAAATACGGCGAGTCTCTGTGCGAATGTTAATGGATAATTAATTAAGATATTATGAAAGTTGTTCATTTTTATGTTCAAATTAAAATCTGTAATGTAAAATACAATAGCAAACTGTCCAGATGATACATACCATTACCTAAATGAATAAACCAAATAAACATTAAGCTAGTTTTAATTAAAATTAGTTAATTATAAATGAGTCTCTTTTATTTCATTTTCATGATTCATATTTAAAGCGTTTTGTCCAGCTCACGGCATGCGGCAATTACATAACGTGAGAATTTGTTTCATGTGGGTGCATCTAAACTCTGCGACGACCAATCCCTTGGAGCTGTGGCGCGGGAAATTCACACTGTTCAAATTTTCAGAGAATTCTCTTGTTTTTATCGCCACACAAACACAGATGTAGCACTCGCTTTGCTGAGCCGAGCCATTTAACTGTTAGGTTCGATTTTGATAGTGAACTAACGGTTTGTTTGATTCATTAAAATTGGTAAGTTAAAAGCATTTAAAAAAGCATTTCTAGCAATTGCTGTGCATTTGATTTTCAATTAATTACAGAAATTAAGAGATGATTGAGTTCTTAATTGCAATACACAGTTGATACACAACGATACAGTTGGCACTTGACTGGAGGTGTTTAATTAAAGTAGATAGTTAAATAATTAATAATTATGCATTTGTTTTAGAGTGAAATTGGAAGCCGACAAGGATGGGTTCTGACCACGAAATCTCCGCTGATGAAATTAAATTCACACCTTATCGACCGAATGCCATGCAGCGGATTATAGATCGGTTCTACAACTTTTTTGAAAAGCCGGTTGTATGGTTTCGAAGTACGGCCTCCTCCATCAATCAAACTTTAATATACTTCATTACTCCTAATTACCTTAATTAAAACTAACCTGATGAATATTTTTGTCAATTTTGTTCCTCATCTTGACCAGCCAATGTTGTGGAGCCGAACCAGAAATGTTACCCTTGGTACCACATGGATCTTCCCCGAGTGCCGACAGTGGACCAGTGCTACACGGACGACATTGCGTGCATTTACGAGGCCGATCAGCAATACAAACGCGACAGGCAGGTTGAAGCTCAGATTGTCTCCATCCTCCGCTACCGCATGGACGATTGTGTTCGAGAAGAGTACCCTGACTTTGAGAGATGCTTCCCACTCAAGGAAGACTACGAGGTCGCGGCTGGTAACTGGTTTGCGAAATGTAAGATTCGACTTTTATACGAATTAACAAATTGGAATTCTTTTAATCTAATGATACGAAAAGTTAAACTGTAAACTTTGGTTTGACTTTTAGACGGCGATCTTGGTGCTGTACATCACGTAATCGACGCCTACATGAAGCAGAAGCATCGAATGCTGTGGGAAAGACGACACGGCCCAGTTGGCACTGGCATGAAGACAAATCCGTATGCTCCTGACCCCGATTCATGTCACTGAATCCAAAAACTGCCATAACACGCGACTCATCTTATATTGCTCGAAACGCCAAGCTTCAAATGTCACTACAATTTCTGTAAGTCGAGTCAAGCGTGTGAGTTAAAAAGCTACAATGAAGTCATCCATCGTTTAAAACAATATTTCAGTGTAAATGTAGTAAATATGAGACTTAGATGGGAAACTTGATGAAATGAAACTGCAAAACAAGTCAAATTTCTTTCTTTTCCTTCGTTTCAGTTCGAAAATCTTGTTCTTTTAGTTTAGTTTGTAAACGGAGAGTTAACTGCTGTAATAAAGTTTATTGTAAAAATTGTACATGAAGACAAGTTGAAGACAGTTGCAGATTTTCTTTCTCTTGTGGCGTGGTTCGGTGAATTATTCTTCTTAAGAACGGCAAGTGGCAAGGAAACTTTTAAATGTCTTTGCTTTTACCTCAAAAGTCCGCATTTCCGGTTCACACTTGTTCTTTCTTTCGTTCCTTAATTTCCCCGATCAATTTTTAAAGCAATTTCCTAATTAATGCAAGTCGAGCCTCATACAAAAAATGTTTTTTAGCCTTGTTCGCCACCTTATAAACATCGCATCCGTCTCCGGGATCATTTGGGATGCCTTCATGTTCGCCATGGAATACACCATGTTTATCATCATGCTTCGAGCGGTCTACGAAGGCGTCTCAGCATTGATTTCCAGCGTGCGCTATTGTATTGGTCTGTGGTTCATCATCTTTGCAACCAGTTTCATCATCCATGTGACCCAATTCGAGTACTGTGAAAATGACGACGAACCGCTGCCTGGAGGTCGAGTTCCAGCTCAAGGTGGTGGCAAAGTGACCAAGAAACCAGAAAGCAACTTGGTGTTTCGAATGGGTACCGACATCTTCGTTTGGTTCCGGTCCGTCCTGGTGATTTTCTACGATTCTCTCTACTCGTCCATCCGGTGGGCCACTTTCATCGGGGGCGTGGGCATCATCTGCATCCTTTTTAAGTTAATTATTTCCAACATGTACAGCGCCATTTTAACGTGGATCTTTCTTTTCGTCACCTACTTCGGCTGCGCCTTGGTCGTCAGATCATTGTCCAAGTATGATTATGATGATGTGTACATGTAAATACAGTTAATTTTACTACTCTCAAAACTAACCTGGAAACCTGCGCTAATTTTTCTTTCGTTAATTTTTGTACCGTTACAAATTACAAAGCTTATCATCACATCTCTCTAGATAACACGTAATTTAATAACATTTAATAATTTACATTTTTAGCATTTAGCACATTAGCATTTAGCATGTAGAATTAGGATAAAAATTCAATCGTTATTTTTTTGTATGGAATTAAAAAGTATTAGTAAAAAATGTGGAGGCAGATTTTACGTCGAGGTCGTGCCTCCTCGCATGGTGTTCTCCTAAATCCTATGAGGTTAAAGTCAAGTGATCCAGCACCAGTAGCAATTGCTTTACCGGCAGCGACCATGAAGGTCGCTGTGTTGGGTGCCCATGGCTCAGTGGGTCAGCCGCTGTCTTTGCTGCTGAAACACTCGACGATCATCACAGATCTTCACCTGTACGACGTGGAATGCTCAAATAACATCGCCACGGACCTGAGCCATATCGAGACCAGATGCAGAGTTCGAGGTTTCATTGGCGGCCCCGCGATTCACGAATGCTTAGATGGTGCACACATCGTGTTGATCGCTGCCGGCGTCGCAAAGAAAGCGGGGATGTCGCGATTAGATTTTTTTGACGCCAACGCTGAAATTCTCTTTGATCTGATGGAGCATTGCAGACGATCGTGCCCCAAAGCGCTGATTGGAATTATCACGAGTCCCATCAACAGCATGGTCCCAATCGCTGCCGAGGTTCTCAAGAGACACGGTCTGTACGACCCCCGAAAGTTATTTGGCGTCACGACCTTGGACGTGGTGAGGGCCAACACGTTCATTGCGGAAATGAAGAAACTGGATCCGGCGCAGGTTACCTGTCCAGTGATTGGGGGCCACACGGGGATAACGATCATCCCGCTTTTGTCGCAGGTCAGTCCAGAAATTCAGTTCACTCCTGAAGAAATGACCGCCCTCACAGCGCGCATCCAGGAAGCCGGCAGCGATGTGATCAAATCAAAAAACGGCTTCGGCTCTGCCACCTTATCGATGGCGTACGCGGGAGCGAGATTCTGCTACTCCCTGATGAGAGCTATGCGTGGCGAGCCGGGGGTTATCGAGTGTGCCTACGTAAAGACGGAGGCTCCAGAGGCGCCATACTTTACAACGAAGATCCTGCTGGGACCCCAGGGCGTGGAACACAACCTGGGAATTGGAAAAATCAGTGTGTTCGAGAAGATCCTGCTGAAGAGGGCGTTACCCGAACTCCAGAAAAGTATCGAGAGAGGAGAAAAATACGCGAAGGACAATTTCCCAAAGGATCCCTAATTTTTTCATTAAAAATCATACAAATTCACTTTCTACACTGGGGGCACATTGAGACCGTTATTAAATTACATTTATGGAATTATCTTAGCAAGAAGACAAGAATCGTTCCGCAATTATTTTAAATAGACATTACATTACACAAGCACTTTTATGACGTGCTTTTATCCAATTTTGCAAAATGAATGCAATTAGAATACATTCTCTACACACATAACTTCCTCTAAGCTCTTCCTCTTCATCTTCTGCATCTCATAATATTTGTTTAAGTAACCGGAAATTGCATCCATTTATTACTCCACCAGCCACGTCCCTTACCATGCATCATCCTTGTCAGTATTTTGTTTGCTTTTACTTACATTTTAAGAAAATCGGAAAAAGGTCAATTTGCATATTTAATGGCATCCGAATGGAAATCAGTGGAAAATGCAGATTTATATTCAGTCAGTAAGCATTTTTTGCTGCATCTTTATTCATTTTATTATGCATGTAGTGAGAAACTGAGTACCTACTATTTCATTTTTCTCCTTCTCCAGCAAATACCAAACACTGTGGATCACTTCACACAAAATATTCCATTCCTTTCCAAAATTCGGATTCCATCTCGAAACCCCGTTTTTGTTCCACCAGCTCTGCTCCGCTTTCTCCTCCTCTCCATCCACTCCACTTTCACATATCTCGTAGGCATCGACTTTCTCCAGCATGGGATTTTAAAGCGAAACTGGAGAAAGGCTACCCTTCTCCATTTCATTCCATCCTGTCCCACTCCCACTGTAAAATTTTGCCAGTTGCATTGCTCCAGCTTATTTCGATTGTACACAGAGAAAATAAGAATCTCCTTACAACGTTGTGTTAAGAACAGACATTGGAGCTCCCGTTCCCATGAAAAGAAAAGCTTACAGGTCTCCACCGAAAAACTTCAGTTGTATTTGCAGCGACTGCCAGGAAAGTCGTGTGTGTCCTACTTTCTCCAGCTTTCTCCAGCCAACCCTGAGTTTTTAGCGGTCCGAAAATAACACTTTACCTACATACATTACATTACATTACATTTACAAACAACTCATCTCCCATTATATTTTATTTATACTTTCTCCAGTAGTAGCGAGACTTTTCTGGGCGGACCAGATAAAACCAGAAGAGAAAATAGAATAAAAAGCATTTTTATTTTTTCGACGCCATTTCCATTTTGGCTTGCTCCAGTTCCCTTTTTTTAAACGAAACAACCCATTTCGGTTTTAAATCCCCCATTTTGCTCCGTTACTCTTTAGTTTCTGTTTCTGTCAGTGTTGCAAAAAATATTTTTTGGCAAAAAAAGTGTAGTGCAGTTGTGATATGGTCTCGGAGAGAAAAGTCATGTTCTGGGACGTCTGGAGAAACGTAACATCCGCCACCACCAACTGGTCATTTGGAGGTGGGGGCAGCACCAACGCCAGCAGCAGTTTCAACGCCAACTCTGCCAGCAAAAAAGGTACATTACATTTTTTTCTTGTCAGCTGTCCACAAGAAATTTGCTTATCTTCTCTATTTTACATCAAATACGAAGATGAGCCAACTTCGACCTTGCCCGCATACATGTGTACTATCTACTTTTACTTCAAAAAAGAAAAGCTGACCCACAGCACATTTTTAGTATTGTCCAGGGAAAAAGAAAGTTTAGCAGAGCTGTTTACATTTTCTTCTTTTTAACTTTTCTCTGTATTCGAAACAGAGATTACAAAGCGTCACCTTATCGTTACCTTATCGTTACCAATTCATATCAAGTGGTCTTATAGTTTTTTAAGGTTTGAGGGGTCATTTGATGAGCTAATTTCTATTTCAATGTCAAGCTTTGTACATCTTCTGTGTAAATCGCCAGGCCATGATTTTATTTATTTATTTGTACACGGTTTGATATTGGTAACGATAAGCAAATCTTGACCGTGGTTCACCATAGCCTCCTAGATACTACTGGCCCACCCATTTGCTGGTTTTTTGTGGCTGAGTTAGTTCGTTTTTTGGTGGCGCTGCATAACTACGGTAATGGTAAAATGTATCTGCCACCAGGGGCGCTAGTTAACATGCAAGAAAGATGGCGACCACAAATGGGTAGGCCAGTAGTATCTAGGAGGCTATG
>VYYJ01004111.1:0-14329 GCA_021029165.1 Cyphoderus albinus
TAACCCCCGCTTTTCCGTTCTCATCAAGTTGGCGTGCATTGAGGCGTTCTGTGAGACCCGCAGGGCACTTGTTGTATTTTATGTATGTATATGTATGTACTTATGTGCCTGAATGTGCATAAAGCAGCTTAAATTTAAATATAATTATTGAAGCAGATTTTCATGGAAATTTTCAAAGCATTCAAAAACGCTTCATAATGTGGGCTTGCTTAATGCTTCAAATCTCATACACAAATGCGACTTTACCTCGTCCGGAGTCGAATAAAGCTACTTTACTACTTTAGACATGAAAATAACCCGAAATACTTTGTGCTTTTGCTTTACATAGGAAGAGAGATAAATATAGTTACGACAGACATATTTAATACACACGTAAACCAAAAGAAGTGTTGGATTTTCTCTTCATGTCAAGGATTGATTGGTACAAAAAAGCAGCATTCCTGAGAAAAGCATTGCTAAAGAAACACTTCTTCAGCTATCACTGACATTATTTACTGAAAAGTATGGCAAAGATTTTCAAAATTTGTGTTTTATTTCTTAGCCTAACTCTAACAAATAACGTAGAAGGTGGCAATGACAATGAAAAAATCAAGGTAAAATAACTCAGTATTATTTCGATTAATATAAAAACTTTAAGCGTTCTAAATAAATATTCAATTAAAATTATTGAATTATTTTTTTGATAGGAAATGAAACCACTTCCATCCATTGATACTAGCAGGAATGTGTGTGATTGCATGGCAGATCGAGATCCCATTTGTGCGTCTGATGGAAAAACTTATGGAAACGCATGCGAACTGAATTGCGCCAGGCTCGAGAAACCTTGTACGTAAGACAATAGGTTTAAAATTAAATTAATTGTTGTTCGTTTTTAAAAGATTTTAATAAATATTAACACAAACTCAATTTTAGCTCTTTTAGGACTTTGCAAAGGTGAGTGCCCATGTTGCCAAGAACCCTATGAAAATGAACCAATTGATTTTGTGCCAGAGCCACAACATCCACCACCTACCCAGGGATGGAACATTCCATCGGTTGCTTTGGGACTACCACGGAACCCAGAAAATTGGCATAACCCCGATTTTGAAGTGTGGGTTAGAGCATTTCGTTGCACCACCGAGTACGATCCAATTTGTGGCAGTGACGGCAAGACATATTCGAATGAGTGCCAATTCAGAGGTGCATTGAATGGAAACCCGGGTAATAAAGCACGAAATCTTAATTATCAATTATCATCAAATTAACGTCAACATTTGATACATGAAGTTTCTTATCAATATGAACCATTTTATATGAATTTTTTAAGATTTAAAAATTGTTTGCCGACAAGAGTGTCCGTGCGACAAATGCATCTGCGAATGCCCTGAGATGGTGTGACAATGTACAAGTTACATTTTAAGGACGGCACAATGATCAATTACATTTCTCTGTTAGGTTAAGAAATAAATGTTGGAAATGCATTGAAAATATGTAGAACATTTTAATTAATAATGTAATATTATTAAATAAACATACAAATATTGACATACCGTTTAACTAATTGATGAGTCTGAGTCACATAATTTATCTTACTTAATAAAAATTTACAAGGGCCATAAAATAAATATGAAACAAAACAGGGACATGTTACCACTATATACAGAATTTATTCTGTATCTCCTAAGAGGAAAGATTTATTGTGAATTCAATGGAGCGGTAGGTAACCACTATCCTATAAAAGTACTTGCGTCATTAAATGAATTATAATTTACAATGCAAATATGTATAAAAACAGAGTGACTGCATAATGCATGAATGATAAACATATTCGATATCGATATCTTCTTCTGACAGGTTTCAAGTCGTAAAGTAAAACAAACTGGAAATTTTGGTTTTTTTGCGGGGTCTCAGAAACGGCACTAGATGCATACTACAAAATGAGGTAAAAGTACAGGTTTCAAATTCGGAACCGCATTAAGGGAAACATTTTCTGAACACCCACAAATTCCAGCTCTGAATCTCTGCTGCATTATAGAGGAAATCCGGTAGATTTCAACGATACCTACCCGTCGGAACATACGAAGGCAGAACGAAATGAGAATTTGTTTCCGTCATGTTTTCATCATAATATATTCATACAAATTTCTTTTTAACAAAACAATCGCTGCACGTCAGAGTTTTCTGCCAGTCTGGAATAAAAATAGTTTTCTTATCAGCTTTGGAATAACTTGTTCCATTAATGGGGTCGAGTGGCACATTACATTTTTTATGTCTTGATTTTAAAAATAATTCTGAAAAATATGTTTCATTTATTATTCATCAGTGATCAGGCGCAAAATTGGTTCATGTAAGATTCTTTTATTGCGGAATAGTATACCTAAAAGCTATTTTTTCTAACAATTGACTGTTTAATTGATGCGAAATTTTAAACTGCATTATAAATAAAAGGGTGTGGTTAACATGAAACGTATTCAGCAAACTAACAGTGTTTGACAATTATATTGTTACACAATTCTAACATTTTGACATCTGACCTGATTCTGTCTAAAGAAAACTCAAACCAACGTCATCATGTAGCTATTACAATAATCGGCATTCAAAGGTTTGTTCACCCCTCAGTATAAAATGAATAAAATGTATGTTTAAATAAAGTGAATGGTTTAATGCAAAACTATTCACTCAGCAAGTAAGACTGCAAAATGATATTTATTTTGGTGTTTATTTCTTTACATTTATAGTTTCTAAATATTTATTTACAATGGTTTTAATCTCGATATTCTCAGAAACGTTCATTTTATTTTTACTTTTTACCTACTCCGTAAGCGAAGACTCAACCGACACTGAAGGTGAAGACGACGGCTTGTCAGGTACTTTGATAACTCATTGTAAAAAATCAATTTTTTTAAATTTAATTTTGAGTGTGCCGTTGGATAATTTAAAAAATATCTTAAAAATACCAACGAAGGTATTACCGAAAATCACGAAGAGAGGCATAAATGTTTGGGACCTGTTCCAACACCACCTCTTCTATGTCCCATCTCATCAACTACTCCAGCAACTACTGCAGCAACTACAACTAAGCGACCACCTCCAACAACGACGAAATCACCAACTGGAAGACCCCAAACGACCAGTACTGTCTCACCAACGAAGTCAACCACGCCCCGCAGTTCCACACAGTTTCAGGCTCAGACCACATCATCCTCCGTAAGAACAACAACGCAGCCAATAAAATCTAGCACTTCAAGTAGTGCAGCAGTGGAAGGCGATGACCCGAAAACTGGTGACGACATAAGAAAATCAGACCCATTCTACAGGAGGCCCGAAGCTGAGCCAGTGAACTGCACCGACTCAGGGGCAAATTGCGCCACCTGTCCCTGGACCGATTGGCTCAAATTCTTCAATAAAAGCATCGACGCATCGACAACGCCACCGGATGAGACCCTCCAAAACACGAATCAATCGAACTGCTTCCAGCACTGCAACTCCGCTCCAGCTTCTTGCGTCCTATTTACTTTTAATAGAGCGAACAGAACTTGCAAAATTTACTCCAGTGTTGCATTTGAAGACGTACAAAATGACACATCCTCGACACTCTTTTCTCGGATTGCCCCACGTTTTTTGTTTCTGGATGAGTGGGTCATCACAAGCAATGTGGTTCCAGATGCGCCGCCAATGGAAACTTTTAGTAACGTCAACTTTTTAATTTGCACCTTTCTCTGTGCAAGTTATCCAAATTGCAGCCTCGCCACTTTGGACAAGGGCACAAAAACCTGCAGTCTATTTCCCAGTTGGGCAGCCCAGATTCTGGCGTTGAAATCAAATGCCGTTGCAATTCAGCACATGTCCCTCTTCCGGACTGATAGTCTTTGGCGATATGCCATTCTTGGAAACATCTTCCAAGAGCAGGAATCTCCCGTGGGATTTACCACAAGAAATTTGGACGACTGTCTGAAAAATTGCGAGAGAAATGTGAGCTGCCAATTAGCGACAACCGTGGCTTCCAGAGATGGCGCTGTAGACTGCTACATTTATAACTACTTCCAAGACAAATGGTTCCAAGATGTGCCTACCTCAAAGGCATCAAACTCATACTTTAAACTGGTCTCAAGAAATAATACATTGTTTCGCAGATTACCCCATTTTCGCCAAGTGTCGTCTACAGTTAATCAACCTGTTGAAGTCACCCAAACGGAAAATGTTGACGATTGCCATGAATACGCCATAGAGTCCACGAGTAGGATAAGTTATTATTCCTATAATTCCAGAACGGGGTCGTGCAATTTGTATGATAATTCGGTAAAAATGAAAATTTTGAAGACATCCGATTCATACGATGTGACCACGTTTTCCAATTCGTTTCCAACCAATTATCTTCCCTACTATGCCTATGAGTCCTTGTGGATTAAGAGCTTTTCGACTGAAGCCGAAATACCGAATAAAAATGCTTCGTCTGGAGATGAATGTCTCGGCTTGTGTCTCAAGATGACCAACTGCACATCGGTGGCGATTCAGAGACCGCAGGGTAACTGCAGTCTATTAACTTTAAGAGATTTAAATGCTACGTACATTAGACACGACTCGAGCAACTATACGGGGATTTACTCGATCCAGTTGTTTGTAAAGGCAAGGGACATGAGCTTCATCGATGCAATGACAACAAATCAGTCTAGATGTCTCCAGAAACCTCTAATTAACTGGGATCAGATTAACCAAATTTTACAGGCCGACTCTTTAAACAATAGTAGAAACGAGATTCCGCCGGGTAATAACGCACCAACTGAGCCACACGGGGGTAACTTTGAAGGTCAGGGAAATGGGGAGCCCTCGCCTCAGCCTTCTCAGAAAAGTCAAAGGTCAAGAGATCTGGAGATGGATATGGATGGTGTTGCATTGAGATGGGAAAAGCTCACTGCGGAAAGTGTTGCAAAAACATATTTAACCGATGTCGGCGCCGGGGCCATTATTGGATACAACATAGGTCCCACGTCATTTTCGCCTTCATCCAAGTGAAGCCTGATGGCACCTTGGTGGTGGGAACCGCTGACCCCGATAATTCCAAGGATGTGGAGATCGACCGGAAGAAAAGTTACCTGCGGCTCCATGAAATCAAAGCGGCAAAGGATAATTCTGGAGGCAGATTGAACACAATCTTTGCTGTTGGCGGATGGGCCAACTCGCAGTATTTTTCCGGCATCGCGGGAAATCCCGGCCTGACCCAGAATTTCATCCGATCGGCTCTGGAAATCATTGACATTTACGACATGGATGGCATCGACATTGACTGGGAATATCCGGTGGCAGGGGGTGCCCAGAACGGGGTCAAGGAAGATAAGCAAAATTATCTCACCTTTCTCACAGCGATAAGGTCCGCTCTGGATGACCACCAGCGGGAAAAAGGTCGGGGTTATCGGTACTCGGTGAGCATTGCGGGTGCGGCGGGCGCCTGGGTTTTGGACGATGGCTTTGACCTCCCCGAAATTGCAGAGATTGTCGACTGGATTAATGTGATGACCTACGACTTCTTCGGGGCTTGGGACTCCCAATGGGGCGCGTTTACTGGACCGCACGCTCCATTATATTTCGGAGCTCCGAAGAGTTACTCTGGGAAATTGAACGTGGACTTCACCATGAAATATTACACGTGTCGTATCAAGAACCCCGAGAAGTTGGTGATGGGGGTTGGCTTTTATGGGCGATATTGGAATTCTACTACGGGAGATGACCCCGTGTGGAGAAAGGCGACGCCCAACGGGGCCGGTTTATTTGATGGTGGCTTCGAACCTTGGAGAAATATGGCCAAAAATTATCTGGAAAATCCGGCTTATCAGAAGGCATTTTATGAGAAGACGCGGACGCCTTATCTGAGCACTTCCGGGGGTTTCTTCATGGGTTATGAGGATCCACAGTCAATTTCCGAAAAAGTGAAATACGTAGCAGCGAAGAATTTCGGGGGCGTCATGATGTGGGCGGTGGATCTGGACGATGGGAAATTGAGCATGATAAGAACCGCGAGTTCGGAAGCTCTTTGCTCAGGATCTTCCGGTGAAATTCCGTCAGATTACAAATGCTCGCCCATTCAGGAAAAGAGGTGGTGGACGCTACAGGACGAGGACGGGAGGAAGGCGGGGATGTGCGGAAAGTTGGCGCCACTATATAATGGCTACTATCCCGTGTGTGACCCTGAGGATCCCGGCTATGCCTGTTGCTCGCCACAGGGCTACTGTGGCAGCGGAGATGATCACTGCGTCTGTGATGGTTGCGTGGATTATTATGAAAACCCGGAGAAAATTCTGGATGAGCCCACAAAACCCAGGGGACCGGTGAGGTGGCACACCCTGGATAAATTTCAGCCTGGACAACCCGGCTGCGGCTATGAAGGGAATAAATTGGAAAACGGGGACTATGCCATTTGTAACCCGGATGATAACAATGCGTACTGTTGCTCTAAGGCGGGATATTGCGGAAAGAGTAGCGAATTCTGTGATTGTCAGGGATGTGTGAATTTCAGAGAAAATCCCGATTACAGTTATCCTGCGAAAACGTGGATAGACGAGGGGCCGAATAGGGGGAGATGTGGCAAGGGATTTGAAGCGGGTGATCAGCAAGCGACGTGTGACCCGAATTCAAATGATCGTTGCTGCAGCGCTGGCGGATATTGTGGGTCGACTTCGGACCACTGCAATTGTGATGGATGCCAGGATTTTGGGAGAAAATAAATTAATCTAGTAGAATGTGTTATGTCGGCATTAATTGATTTCTAAATTGTCATCACTCTATGAAATTTTTAGTCATTATATAATCCTAAAACAGCTTTATGAAAAATGTGTTTATTGTTGGCGTTTTCCTGTTCTCAGACTCTCTACCTTTAAAATTGAAAGTTAGTCATTTTATAGTCATTGTCATTGTAGAAATTAGAATATCCTGCACGTTACCAGTCACTCTTACTACATCCATACACAATACAAATACATTCAGCCCCACCCAGCATCAATAAATAATTTGTTTTGGTTTGTTTTTATTGCACTATTGAAAGTTGGTTTTCTGCAAAATGTTTTAATTTAAGATTATTTATTTAATAAACAAATGTTTTTGCAGTTATAAAATTACTCAGGTTCCTTCCTAAAATTTTTGAGATTTTATTTATTTTAATAATATAATAATATTCTTTTTATTTATTATCATATCATTATTAAATAAAATCTAATTGTTCCACTTTTTTATTTGTTTTTTTAAGTCAGACGAGGCAGCGTGCAAAAATAATGGGTTAGTTTAGTTTTACATTCCCAACCTGTATTTATTTAATAATAAATAATAATTGAAGAAATAAATTAAGACATTATTTTCACTTCAGTCCATGAGGTTTCGGCGGGCTTAATTTAATCAATTTCAATAAAAACTATAACCAAAATTTAACTTTATAACTAATTTTGCAGAAAATAAAGGTAAAGGAGTGAAAAGGAACGAGGGAAAGTTTCCTGATGAAAGGCCTACAAAAACGCCCAGAATTGACGTGGATGAGGAGCTTCAAGCTCACGACAAAATAGCAGGTCAAGGTCAGCCCATTCCGATGACAATGTTGACGAGGATATTATCAAGTTCTATATTAGACTGAATTGTGGCATATTCAAGTTGCGATTGGCCATGGGATCTGAAATACGGCCGTGAGGTCAGAGTACAACGTATGTAACTACCTTTTTTCAGTTCTGTATTTAAAACTTTTTCCTTGAACTTACAATTTATTAGTTTTATCTCTGTGTTTATATTAAAAGAATTGAGTTCGCTATTTTGTGCTATAGTAAATAAGTCTTCACGCTGCAATATCTTTAACGTATATATAGCTTAATGAAAAATGTGTTTATTAAATCATCTTAATAATTTGACCTTCCTAATCCTATGTATGCCAGAGATTCTAAATGCTTGTATGAATTCAAAACTTTCTTATACTCCAATATTCTTACTAAACAAATTCAAGACACTTTGTACTATGATGATGATGAGGATTTTCATACCGCTATACCACTAATTAATAATTCCGACTAATGAATAATTGTATTCATCTTAACTTGTAAACAATATTTTTTTTAAATTGATTGCTCTTTATTATGATAACAATAATCACTACGAATACTAATTATAAACCTTGCTATAAATGTCTTTGATGTAATTCCCAGAGTTCTCTGGTTTTCTTTGAGGATAAATAAACAATTACAATTACAATTAATACAAATTGAACAATTTAGCGTTATAATATAAAATATTTATTTCTATTCGGCAAGAGTACATTAAATTCATTCAGGGCCGCAACTCTCAGGAAGCCAGGGAATATCGCGCAGCTTATCCAAAGTGAGACCCTTGGTAAATTTTGCCAACATAAAGTCTTCTTGCTCCATGAAAAAGATGCGAATCTCAAGATTCCCTTCTTCAAACCGGACATAAATCCGACTGTCTTTTACTCCGTACGTGTAATCATCTTGAATCACGTCAGTCACCAAATCCAGGTTGAACGCGTTTCCTGAGTCAGGCACTGGTACCAGCCAAGCATAGTACCACTTTCCGTAGACGAGGAACAATCCGGTTTGATTTGTCTCGGGGTTCCATTTTTCAAATACATCGACATCCCCAACAGCGCCATTTCCGTATTTTCCAACTAGGTCTTCAGATTTCAACATCTTTTTTCCAGGAAAATCTCTGCTTTCTTCCAGAAATTTCTCCAGCTTCATTTCCCCTTTTCTTTTAGATTTCTCTTTACGAGTTTCTGCGGTTTGCCAGAAATTTTGAGCGTTACTCACAGCCACAGAATTCTCAGAGTGCCCCATGATTGTTTCAAAAATAAACGAATGGAGCACAATGGGCTCAAAATGGACGGGCATTTGGTTTCCGGTTGTGAAAATGCCAATCCGTTGCTCTGGAAAGAGTGAGAGGTAGCTTCTGTAAGGTTGAAATAATCCGCCGTGCTGAAGATATTCATAGCCATTGTAGGTCCCCTGCATCAAGGCAAAGCCGTAGCCATAAGTTGTCACTCTTAAACCGTCGCTTCCACTGACATGCGGATATCTGAGGTGATTCGATGGTTTCCGCATCCACATCATTACATCCTAAAATAAATTTTCCAATTAAGTAATTAGAGTTTACAGATAATCAATTTCATTTTATTCTACTTCAGCTTTACCTCAGAAATAATTTCTTTCCCATCGACTTGGCCCAGATTCAAATGAAATTCCATGAATCTCGCCATATCATTTATGGAAATGAATAATGCTCCAGCAGCAGCTGCAGAAATTCCCCTTCTGGTTATAAAAAATTAAGATATGAATATTACAACCTTTTGATACTTTTTTGGGGTAATTTTGTGTCGTTTGATAGTGGTTAATTTAGGTTTACTTGACAAGCTCAGGATTCATTGGATGAGCTGTCCCATCCATGATGTAGTAGGGTTGTGCTCGCTCTGGCATTTTCGAAAAATCATCAGTGCTTTTTATAAAAGCATTTTCGAATAAACCCAGCTCGGAAAGAAAATCATCTACCTGAAAATGTTTGCAAATTTAATAAATATTGCATTTAGCTAATTCATTTAAAATGTTTATAAATAATTCAATTAAATATTTCATCATCTTACAGCCTCTGTATATTTTTTCTTTGTGAGATGTGCTAAAATCTGGCCGGCAATTACGACCATTTGGTTATTGTAATGATAGGCATCTCGCATTCCGCATATTTCCTGAGAGTACCTCTGACGACTGTTAAAATGAGATCAAACCAAATATCAAAATAATATTTTAAATCTATTTTTATTATAAGAACTTTACGAATTTAGTTAACTGACTTACTAAATAACTTCCTCAGGTGTATCAAATACATCCGTTAGCATTTGAATATCATCCCGAAAGAGGCACATCCGATGCGCAAGCAGATCCCGAATTGTTGCATACTCGGTCCGAAATCTTAAACAGAAATTTTAAATTTTAAATAATACATAATTTTCTTTAAATTAAGCTAATTAAAGTGGTATGTAAAAACGTAATTGCAATTTTTGTCATATTTACCGATCACTCAATACAAGGTCGAAATCTGGGACAAGTTTGCGAATAGGCGTGTCCACCACGGATTCTCCTAAATCAGGAAATTTCTCGTTGAGAACTTTAAGCAGTGCTGCTACTGTGAACATCTAAAATTATAATTAAACGGTTAAAATTTTAAACAGCTTTCAAAATTAATTTATTCTCACTTTGTTTTTTAATTGTACTTTAAATATTACCTTTGTTAAAGACCCAATTCGAAATTGCGTTTTTCCTGTTATGTTGATGCCCTTTTTAATATCTGCCATTCCGAACCCCTTGGTATAAAATATTGGACCATCTTCGAGATTGTCATCGTTGCCCAATTTGACAACGGCCAGTCCCAAACTGGTAACATTGGCTTGTGGAAAATAATGGTGATTTACGAACTCCACAATTCTTTTTTCTGTTTCAGAACCAATTCTCTGCGTGATAGTTCCTGCTTGCGCAGAAAATATCAAAATTAAAACTATTGCTGTCGTAATTAATTTAATAGACATGTTAATTTTTAAAAAAATAACTGCGCTATACTTTCATTTAGATTTCGATTCGCTTTGTTGTATGTAGTAGTGCTAAAAGTTGACTGAGGCAGCTTTCTTAATATCGTACATAAATAATGTAATATAAGGACCAAGCCCATACCCATCAAAATTGTACGAGGTAGCTTAAGTTTTCATAAGCAGCAGTTTAAAACAAATTTACCAAAGCTTTTTCTTTGAAGTTATTTTCATTATGTCCCTTTTTTGTACGTGCGTGTGTACAAGTGAAACAAAAAAAATTAGACAACACAAAGTACTTTTCTTAAGGGTACGTTTTATTCGTGGAAAGTTTTTTTAACCAGTTAATAACCAGCTTATAACTGGTTTGACATAATATCAACCGGTTTTTAATTCACAGAACTCTCATTGAGCTATTTAAACATATTATGGTGAGACAACCAATTACTAAATTCGAAAATGTTAACAGTTGATAATATTATTATTATTAAGCTTACTAAATTACTCATGTATTGATGGATGTAACAATTACTAGATACTAATTTAAGTACTACTGAAAACTCCCATTTGCTCACAGTTAAATTGTTAAATGGCTTCGGTTTACTTGGAAGTTCCAAATTGGAACTAGTACCATAATCATCTTTGCTTGCATTATGCATTATGTAATAGAAATTTTCTGCTTTGGCTCATGATGGTCCAACGGTAGCTCGCACCAGTTCCCACATTTTGGCTGGGAACAGCATTTTTCACGGGTGGGACAATCCTCATCTTGCTTGCAATTGTCGCGACACTGCAGACAAACTTTATTCGGATCGGGCACTCGACAAACTCCGGGTTTAGTGGAAACTACAACACAATTTTTATTAACCGAATTAAAATACAGTGAAACTTCCCAACAATTGCACCCCAAGGGGAGGCAATAATAGAGAGGTGCAATTATTCGGAGGTTCCCGCCTTCATTTAAATACATTGGTTTCAAAATCGAGGGGCGGGAAAAAACCTCTTTATTATTGCCACATGCAATTGTACAGAAGGCAATTATTCGGAAGTTTGACTGTTAATATACGTTTCTTTAGATTTATTAATTTCTTAAACTTTTTTTTAGATTCATTTATTAGATTCAAACAGTTAACAATTAAATTGGTATATAATTATACTTGTATTTATGATTTATATTTTGCATTTTTTACCGTACCAATGGGACTTGTACAATTGAGTTTCCTTCGTCGTCGATCTCCAAACATTTTGCTGTGACCCCTTGACCCGCCCATTATGAGATCAGGCAGAGTTACAAGGAGAAGCAGAGTTGAAATAAACACGGGCTTAATATTCATTCTTAAAACTCAAGCAACAAGGAATTTATAAAAAAAATACGTTTTTTATTTATTCAAATCATTAAAAGCACAATTATAATGTAGAATGAAATATATAAATTTTAAATATGCATTGACAAACTAAAAATTTAATTGCTTAATGAAGCAAGGACGGTATTGGGTAATATCTTAAACAAAGGCATTAATAAATTGAGGCTCCTTTACTTGAAGAGACACCTAATTATTTAATACTCGAAGATACATTACTCTAATTATAAATCTTTATTCATTTTTATTAAGGTCGTATTTTGCAACCTTTCCACGTAGCTGCACATGCAAGTTCCTTGCAGATTCCAACTCCGTTAACCCATTAATGGAATCATCGATAATTTCCTCAGATCCTTTCCCATCCGAGAAAAAAGACAAATTTTCCAACTTTGGAGAGTTCCAGATAACATTTCTCGTAAACCAGGTTACCGCTTGCTTTCTCCTGTTGTCATTTAATGTTTGAATTCCGCTGAGTAAAACTACCTCCAATTTCGTGAGGGACGGCCACACCAATCTTAAGGAGTTTTGTTCGAGTTCGTCGTGGTCAAGATTGAAAGTGCTGATGTAGTAGATAAGTGAGAGCTCTGAGATCCAAGGGGCAATGTAATTAAAGAGTCGACGATAAACTTCACGACTCTCTTGGAAGTAGAATAAATTTAGTTCGAGCTTGTTCACAACCTGAGGAAATTGAATGTCCTTGAAACAGTCAAGGAATAGTTCAATATCTTCTTGGCCATCCAAAAATATAAAGCTGGATTTATCCCGGAGTAGAACAGGGAAAGCGCAGCCATTCCACAAGGTAGAGACGAGTCTGCATAATTTTAGCGTGTCGAATGGAAGATGTTTGAAAATTTGTCCCACAATCTAATTTGAGTGACATGGAGAATTCTTGAATGAATTTATTTTTATTAACTTAAATGTCTAAGTTTTTAAAATATTGTGTGAGAGTTTACCTCAGGAATTTCTAGTGGATTTTTTGTGGCTTCGCTTTCTAGTACATCCTCTTGTCCGTGGTTAATTGTGCTCAGGTTTACGCCAGGAGGATCATGATTAATTTTAATGGAGAATATTCGAAAACCCCCATTAATAAAGAATGGGTTTCGGTTAGTGAAAGTTTTCACATTATTTTTGTCCTTGGACAGTTTCACATGCCGACCAGCATGTAGCATGTTTGGAGTGGGGTAAGTTGAAAACCCAACTTTACTATTCACTCAACTCAACAACCAACTCAACCTAGCTCAGTTTGCAGACTAACAAGAGACAGCTCGCATCATGCGAGTCGCAATGTAAAAAAATGTTGCTTCAGTTTGCCTTTTATTCTTACAAACAAACTAAAAATAACAAAAATCCTTTCCTAAGGTAAGAGCTAAGAAAGACAAGAACTAAATAAAATGTACTTAATGCCAAATATGAAATGCCATAGTAATTGTTTCTGCGTTTTCTAGTGGGCTTAATATCACAAACAGTATCAAGTAATCCGTTAATCACGGAATTCCTTGCATATTTCATTGCTTGAAAATTTTGAACAGTATCGTACTCCACTTTAGCAGCAAATACTTGTTTTGATTCCAGGTTTTTCGCTTCCAGATTTGCAATTGTTATTTCTCGTTCCTGTCGATATTTTTCTATTTCTGCTTTTGCTTTCTCCTTGGTTTGCCTTATACGAAGCGTTAATAATCAGAGGTGTGTTTTTAAACTGGAAAATAAAATTTTGATTATTAGAAAATGTCCCGTCTTGAAAATGCAGGAGATTGTCTTTACATGTGATCAATTTAATTGAATTGCGTTTCATTTCAATTACTTCTGTTTATTTATCAATCGGGAGAAATTTAACACCATATAATTCAAAATGAAATGGCCAAAAAATGAAATGATATTATCTTAACTTAACAAATAAAATATTATGCACACAGTCAATTTATGGCTGGTGTCCACATGGTTGGATTTTTGTCCTTTTTTAAGAACATATTCGGTTATTTCAAGCAAAGAGTTGATTATTTCTGCAAGAATCTTATCCAATCGCTAAAAACTCTTTTAATAAACCTAAATATTTCAATGAGTACATTACTTATTAATAAACATAATGGGCAAATAGCACCATAAAACAATCGAAACATTTTGACTGCTTTCTCTAAAAACTTAATTTGTATTAAGAAATGTTGTTTTGTTTGATTAGATTACATGCTGTCAAATGATCGGATGAAATCGGTTATTTTCCGTAGAAGCCACCCCTGTAGATGAAAGTCATACTAATTAGTTTCACATCCAATTTCATAAATTATCTAAAATACAGTCGATTTTTTATACATTTTAATACTTACATAGAACCAGCATTAGCGGATGCCATTGCGGAAGAGCCCCCGTATCCTCCGAAGCCGGGATAGCCATAACCTAATCCGGATGCTCCAGAGCTGGCAAAGGCGGCAGCATTGGA
>VYYJ01004112.1:0-14329 GCA_021029165.1 Cyphoderus albinus
ATTACAAAAACGTACTACTCGTTAGCATAGTTAGCAAGATGCCCAACGAATATCATCCTGTTGGCGAAATGTCCCGAGAAAAACAGAAAATGAATAAATCTGCGGAAGAACTAAATCGTTTAGAGAAAGAGATGTTACAGACAAGAAAGGAATTACTTAAAATCGAAGAAAAATTGGCCACAATAATAGATGAACTTCTTCCAGGACAGCGGAGGTTTCGACCGATGGCAACAATTTATCTAGAGTACGATGACTTGCGTGTTAGGAACACCGAACTGCTCAAAACGTTAGCGGGGCTCGAACGTCAACATGACAACAAGGCCTTGAACAACTTCAACCTGAATAAAGAATATTTAGAACAAATGAATACCAAATTGAATGAAATTCAATCGAAATCTGTTGGAAAACGTGTTTTTCTCAACGGCAATACAAGGTAATCTTGCATGATTATAAAATATCCAACGGGCTAATATAACCGTTTCTTTTCCATTTGTTTAAATATTACATTTCTAGAATGTCATGAAGATCGAATGTTTTTCCATTTGTTGGTCAGGCTGGTCGTTCACCATTTTTCTCAGTGCTAAAAAATTGACTTAAAATACAACCTTCTCGAAGACATTTATTTGACAGATATTTCTAATTAATATTAATATGACTATTTAGATGAACAAGCATGATTTCACTTAATTACTTATAAATAAATCAGTTAACTTCTTGAATCTATTAAAAGATTATCTACTATAATTTTAAAGCACCATTAAATTAAGACTGACAAATATTTGTTAGAGAAAGTCCAGCAAAACACCTGATGTTTTTTCCTGCTTTCTCCAGCATTCTCTGCTAATGTTCATATATGTACCTACATAGTTACATTTATCACCAGAAACTATTATTTCATGTACCTACCTAAATTTCCTTTCCTCACAATGTCTTAGCTTTCACTTTGATTGATTTGCTTAAAAATATGAAGGTGTATTTTAGCTGGCTGTATCTGTTGATCTAACGTCAAATGTACACTTTTCTTTCTAACTTTTTCTGATGACAAGGCTATGATGTAAAAGTAAGTTTGTAGAATGCGTTGTAATGTCTTATGTCAGCCCATTTAATTAGACTTATAATATGTATACATACTATAAATTAAGGAACCCTTCAACATCAACAAATTTATGAAGCAAATTTATGTAAAAACTGTGGATATTATATTTCGTCAAATTTGTTCTTAAATGAAACAATGCTGATATTTTTTAACATTAGTAATAAGATTAAAAAATTTAAACAAGTTCACAAATAAATAATTTTATGAAAGTTTTCTGGGTCGTGATTTCAGGTGATAACATTTCAGAAATTCGTCAGTCATTTTGTCGTTCCTTGCCGCATGCGTTGATAGATTTGATTTTTACTCCATATTAATAACTTGTTTGATCTGTTCTAACTCAATGAATTTTTGATTCAGTTGTTCGCTCAGCCATGCAAATTCTTGACTATTCTGTTGTAACAAATCGGATTTTTGTTTCAGTTGTTCTGACAGCTCTGTTAATTCTTGTTTATTCTGTTCAAGCACATCCGAATTTTGCTTAAGTTGTTCACTCAGCCATTTGACTTCTTGTTTATTCTGTTGAAAAGCATCGGATTTTTGTTTCGCTTGTTCCGTCAGCCCTTTAAATTCTTGGCTAAGCTGTTGAAACACATCCGACTTTTGTTTAAATTGTTTTGACAGCTCTGTGAAATCTAGCTGTTGAAACGCAATGTGTTTTTGCTTGATTTGTTCCCTCAGCCATTCGACTTCTTGTAGTAATTGAATTAGCTTTTGATCAATCTCATCATAATCATCAAATTGCTCTTGCTGTGGCTCATTGGGTAGTTTGATGGCCATTTTATAGAGCTAGTGCTAATGAATTCCTCTTCCTCTTGAGACCTTTTTTTAAAATCTTTCCTTTTCTGGAAGAAAACAAAATAAAAAATATGAGTTTCAGAGTGGCCCCAGTCGGACGAATTTGTTGAATTACTTACTTAAAACATTAATGTTACATTACCAATGTTACAATTACCTGCTTCGTCAATTATGTTCGTCCTCCACGCTTTCTCTCAAATAAAAAAAATCAGCCGTGTTAACACTAGCCAAACAGTTAGGTGTTATCAATCCATTAACTAATGTCAGATAAGTCTGTATGAACAAAAAATATTTTATAAATTCTATTCTATAAAGTTGTTTAATTGTTTATGTTTGAGCAGAGGTAAGAAATCAAATGTACCCTGCAGTATGAGTCGTGTTGATTTTTCCTGCATTTTTTCTTACTGCAGTTAAGGTAGAGAAATAAAGCTTTGGATAAATAACACATGCTTGAACTTGTATGTATATACATATATTGAGTGTTGGTATTAAATGCGACCCTGTATGTAAACTGAAAATAGAATGGAAGGGTCGCTGAGGTTTTCTCGTATGGATGAAGATAATGATGAAGAAAAACATGTATCCAATGACACATTGTTGCATTGCTACAAAAATGTAGAAAAAAATGCATTTTATTAAAAGCATCGTGGTCGTGGTCTCGTTATCATTGTTAGTTGTACTTATACATACATGCCTACAATTGGTGTTGATAACGTAGCACGCAGATTTTTATGTTTGTGGAAACTTTATTTTTTGTATCAATATATTTGCCATTATAAACGTACATATTTGAAGTGGGCTCAACTGTATAATTATTATTTGTTGTTGCATTTAAATGAATTAGGAACATATCAAATACCAAACTGTTTTGGTCCAAACAAAAAGCCTATGCAGACAATATAGAGGAGTTAGACAATTCAGAAACTTGTTAAAATTAACAGATAAGAAAAATTGACAAATTGCCAATTACAAATCCTTTGTATTCCTAGTTAGCAAGATGCCCAACGAATATCATCCTGTTGGCGAAATGTCCCGAGAAAAACAGAAAATGAATAAATCTGCGGAAGAACTAAATCGTTTAGAGAAAGAGATGTTACAAACAAGAAAGGAATTACTTAAAATCGAAGAAAAATTGGCCACAATCAAAGATGAACTTCTTCCAGGACAGCGGAGATTTCGACCGATGGCAACAATTTATCTGGAGTACAATGATTTGTGTGCTAGGAATACCAAACTGCTCAGACAGTTACCTGGGCTCGAACGTCAGTCAACATGACAAGGCCTTGGACAACTGCAAAAGAATATTTAGAACAAATGAATGCCAAATTGAATGAAATTCAATCGAAATCCTGAACTATTTACAAACGAGTCTGGCTCAACAATAATCTTGTATGATTATAAAATATCCAACAGGTTAATATAAATATGTATTTTTAATGCAAAATGGATTTCCAATTTAAATATATTTATGTATCACTTCAAGTATAATTTGTTGTAATTTGTTAAAATATTACATTTCTAGAATGTCAGAAAGAATTTTTTTGCATTTTGGAAATAAACCAGATATTGGCGAAAACAATTCATCTTAAAAGAAGTTGTTGTTTATCTATTATAAACATTAGTGCATAACATAGTTTCTTAAGAGATAAATTGTTGAATTCATTCATAACTTTGGATTGCATTGCACACAAATATTTTATGTTTCTTTTCTTGTTCCATTCATGAAGTATTTTGTGCCTTTGTGCTTCCTTTCTTGGTTGAAAATGTTAATGTTATTATTACAGTCACAGAGAGGAATATTTATGTAAAGTGATACATACATGAAGTGGATGTATATTACCGACAGCAGGAAGAAACCGGCAATGTTCAGTAAATAAGAAGGAACGCAGGAATGGTCGAAAAAATTATCTATTAGGTTCTATGCTACAAACGAAATGCAGGAAAGCAATCAAATGGAGATAGGACAAAGACTTTACCTACCAAACTTAAAAATGTAACTTTTTCCATCATATCCTTGTTAATTTTTCTCTCCAATAAATGTTATAAATAAAAACACACACACCACTTCCTTTGAATTATTTTTAATCCATTACAAAAGCGGAAAGGCCATTTCATTACTTAACCATTAATTTTCATTTCGTAACATTTTCTCTACCGTAACAATGTGGAAAAATTATGCATTGTTGTTTGATTGTGAAAACAGCCTTATACTTTCACCAACTGTACACATTTATTTATGCAATGCTGGTGCTTACAAAACAAGTAAAGCGAAGGTCGCATTGCCAATGCCATTGCTCACACACATCAAATAAGAAAAAGGTACATAGCATTTCATTGTATGTTACTCAGCTTCAGGTTGTTTGGTTCAATGAAACAAGCGATAATATAGTCAAGTAAAGAGAGCTCACTCAGCATGAACAGGTAACAGAGTGATTTTGCATGTTGCTCCAATACGTGAAAGATATCAGATGTTTGTGTTGATAGATTTGAAAGTTAAAAATTCCTTAAAGTTACTTTGCTTAACTAAATTTCAAATTTTGAAAGTTGTTCATATCTCAAAATAAATCTTACGGAAGGTAAGCGGAATGTAAACAACCTAGATACATATAGCAAAAGCTTTTCATCTAAATAAATTGGTTTTGGTTTGGTGAAAAAAAAATTTAAATTCTAATAATTTGTTTTTGTAAAATTTAAGGAAACCTAAAGAACCACAATTGAAATCAAGGCTAGCGATGGTTAAACAAAGCAAAATGAATAATCAGGATGAAGCTAAGAGGATTGCAGAACTGGATCGAGAGGTGGAACTCAATCAGCAAAAATTAGAAATGTTGCGGAAACAACATGAATTGCTGCAACAACAGTCTTTACAGCATCAGCAGCGTCTAAATCAATTACGAGAGGCGCGTGAGCAATTACGGCAACAACAAATAGCACAAGAGGCACTAATGAATAATGGAAAAATTAATGAGTAATTTTTGGAATAAATTTTAGCTGAAAATATTGAATTATAAGAAACAATTTTTCACCACTTAAAATTGTTTAGTTTTAAATAATTCAGTAAAGTTGGTTTTGTACTTGCTTTTTATTTTTTTGAAACACAGCTCAGAATATCACAGATTTTGTCAGTTCAGTTACATATTACAGTAACTGCATTGTAATGTATGAATCTCTTCTCTTACAAACATAATAAAATAACTGAGTTGTTTATTCAGTTCTGGATTTTAACTGCTTTACTGTAAAATCGATTTAATATGTTAATTTTTGATGTTTTTAAGTAACTGTTCATGCATGAAGTGAAATATTTTACTATGCAGTTGAAAAAACACTACGATAAATGTCCACAGGTGCGTTATAAAATTTGGAATGGAAACGAGTTTTGAAAAAAATACTTTAAAAAACAAGCAAATCGACAACGCCAACGGCATACAAACAATTAAATATTACTACGAAATGTTTTGATATGGCAAAATACATATAAATGACAATAGTATTCATTGTAACATATTATGTATGAGCATAAGGAAATCCATAAAACAAACTATTTACATGTTTGGTTTATAATGGTGTTGAATTTTTATAATTTACAAAACCGTTTAATTGATTTGGAGACAGCTCATTTTAATTTTTTTATATAAAATTTACGTATTATTGTAGTGTAGATATACAACATATTAATAATCATAGCAGTGGTGTTGGAAAAGTAATTTCCTGTAGGTAGCAGACAGCAAAAAATAAGCGTTGTCAAAGAAAAAATTTCTTTGTATAAATAAGAAGGGCTAGGTTTTTTATTTATGCTGAAATGTATAACTTGAATTGTTTTTTTAGCAACATTGACGCCCAGCATAATCTAGCAATAATATTCTACTTTTAGCAATAATTCGCGGTGGAGAAAAATGTCCCCGAAACAAACAATGCTAGCAGTGAGGATTATCTTTTAAAACATTTAACTGGTCCGTAATATGTTTAAAAGATTGAAATTGAACTGTTTTTTAACCTTCAGCTTTGAGTGAGATGCATCACAAACAGGCTAGTAACATTCAGTCTACAACAAGTAAAAGCATGATGGAGTTTTTATACAAGACATCTTTAGCAATCGATGCATATAATTTATCAATATCATGATCATGAATTCATGATACCTTTCTGTCGCAAAATCATTGACAGCTTTAAATGATTATCAAGACATATATTAATAATATACTTGTGGGGATCAAAAATTGTACCCCAAAATAAATTATCCTTTTATTATACTAAAATATTATATTGAAATAATAAGACAAAACATCGACCCTCTCATGGGAACACTACTTCAGCAAGCAAAACGAAATCAAATTATTAGTTGTTACAACGTAATTGTTTGTATTATTTTGAAAAAATTCTGTTTTCTCCTAAAAAAATTATCATTTCATTACATTAATAGCCTCAATCAGATTCATAAACACCGAACATACAAACACAAATAAACTAAATATTCTCTCATTTCATTTCCGGTTTGTTGTTGAAGTGACTGAAAGAGAGTCTTCAACGAAGGCGATTGTTCGTCGTTGAATATGTCCCTGAAGCTTTCCGTCTAACCATGGGTTCGACCCGAAGGATAGGTTTGAGGTACCCCTTCCTGATACAAAAATTATATTAATTTTATTAGAATTAAGTGCACTAAATGAGTATTTATTATGTGAATAATTACCTGCAATTCCTTTAGCAATATTCCGGAAATTCGTAGTTGTTCCATTACTTTGTGCCAGGGAGATTCTAAGCGGCTTTGGGACAGATCCTTCACAGATTTTGAAATCAGCGTAATAAAAATTAATAATTTTAAATAAAAATATTAAAATAGAGCAACATGCAAGATATAATTCTAACCTCTGAGATTCTTGTTGAGCCAGGTTGGAAATGGTAAGCAGCCATTAAAGTACATCAAATCGCCGGTCTAATTAGCAATCAATAATGACATTTTTTTTTCTAAGGTTATAGAATTTTTGTAACAAAAATTTTACTATGTACCTTGGGATCAATGAATGTTTGTTTGGGTGACCATCCCTGCTGGTAAAACGCATGAACCGTAAACTGTCGACCAGTTATTGGGGCGAAGTAGGTGATTGAGTTAATGAATGTTGTGTCCATTAACAACATGTAGCGAATTTTCGGGGCAAACGCAAACATTGCTGCAACAGCTTGGTCAATCCCAGTAAAAACATCAGTAGCGTTGTTAACAATGCCTTGCTCAATGAACTGCAGTTTGTCATCAGACGTCACACTCTCGGTGTGGTTAAAAATGGAAATATTGTGTGACTGAAATAATTAAGTTTATTAACCATTTAGTATAAATAGCACATAAAAATGAAATTTGGAAGTAAATTAAATACCTGCAAGTCACACAAATCTGCTGGCGGTGGTCGTTGCTCAAAAGCTTTCAAAATGTTGTGCATATTTGTTCGGATGTATTCCTGTGTACTGGTTGCATTCGAAAATCCGAGAAACACGATAAAACAGGTGGTAACAAGAGAAATAAAAACTTCCTTCTTAAATGTAAACGCTGCCATTTTCTCTTTTCTCTTGTGAATTAATTAATGTTACGTATGTTGATGTAAGGACTATATACATTAGCAAAATTTAATAGCATGAGTTTTGCTCTTTTAATTTTATTTGACAAGGTTTGATAGCATTTATAAAGGAGTAAAATAATATATGTTGCTATGTTTGTGCAGATGCTTAAAATATTTGTCCAGAAAAAAGCTCCACCAGCCCCAGGCAATAGACTTCTAGACTCCTCCAGTAACATTGTTTCATCTCCGGTTTGTACNAGCTCCACCAGCCCCAGGCAATAGACTTCTAGACTCCTCCAGTAACATTGTTTCATCTCCGGTTTGTACAGATCTCAAGCCAAAAAGTAACAGCTACTACTACAGCATAAAGGGCCCCCAAGAAAAGTAAAAAAATATACAAAGGTAAACATGAGAATACATGCAAAAAGCAGGCAACTGATTATAAAGCCGTTTTCAGAAGAGAGATTTTGAGACCTTGAAGTTGTTTCAACATTTTTGTGAAACATTATTGCGTCCACAACAACATACAGTTTGTTGCTTAACAAACATCCGTCATTTTTTTTAGCTGACAGCTTTTTAAATGTTGAGCATTAATACTCTAAACGATGAAAACTTGGAGTTTTAAACATCTGTGAAATTATTAGATAAAATGATAATTTTTTCGTTTTTTCTAAAGAAGAACTAAATAGGCTAAAAAATGATTCACCAAATTCAACAAAAATGGTTCAGTGTAGTTAGAGTAGAGTGATATAAAATATTCTGTATATAATGTTAATACATAAATGTAATGTATAATTCATTGTGAATTTAGTTTTTAAAAAAATGGTAATTTGTCACCAAATTTTCACCAAAGGGGTTTATAAATAATTTCGGGTTTGTTTGCCAAACATCAATGAGTTATGTATTATAGCTGTGTATTAACTTTCACTTTTCACTATCTAGCGTTTACAGAACAAAGAAAAGCTAAACCCTACTTTACTTTGCCTGGGAGAAATGTAGATGGGCAGAGTGAGACAAGAACTCAACTAGATGGGAAAACTTGTTCAAAAAAGTGTTTACCTTTTTTCTCAATTTCTTCATCAACCAAAACTTCATTTACTTGCACTGACAGAACAGACATAAGCTCTGAATTTGAGTCTGCTTTTATTACTATTGCTAAGACATAATGTTATAAAAATATAAAAATAAATATCTTTTAATATAACTAGAATATAAAAATTGTCATCCGTTTTAATTGGTAATATTTAATAGTTCATTGTCAATCGTTAACACTCAACAACTCGAGTATGTTTTATTTTACTTTCAATTGAAGTCAATTAAATATTAAATAATCTTGTCATTATGGGTTTCATTTTTTTCGATTTGGTTATGGTGTAATTTTGTTATCCTCCTCAGAAAATGGTTTATAAAATACAATTTTTATTCGTTTGTCACAGAAAAATGCCCACGGAGACTGAGCGGCCTGCTGCGCCCGATTTAATTAACGGGATGGGGCGGATTAACAGAAACTTTTTATCCTTAACCACCTCATCATCTACTACCAGCTCACAGTCACATCAGCCGCTTCTTGGAGGTTCCGGTTCCATAAGGATTCCACCACTTAATGCAGCCGCAGCAGGGATGAACGTTAAACTGACACAAGGAGTTGGAGGTGGTGGAAACCGAAACACCGTAAAAATTCAAAATCCTAGCTCGCAACTTCTTCTCGAACAGAAAGTGGCCAGTTTGGAAAAGAGGTTGTTAATCGTTGAGAATTTTATCGGATCGAAATTTTGTGAGCTCAACATAATATCGCATTCACATTATACATTATCATTTGTTTATTATGGTTTGGAAAAAATAATGAACAATTATATACATCGATGATGATTGATGATATTTAGGTGGTGAATCTTTCTTGGACTTTGTCTCTGTCTCTCTAAATCAAGCTGGCGGTGAAAATCGTAATGATAGCGGGTTGAATTCATCCCAGAAGAAGCGGAAAGGCCATTCAAACGTTGATGATGGTAACAATAACATTGATGCAGTTAACGGAGGATCATCATCGACATCCGATAGGCTCAGTCATCAAGAAGGTCAAGGTCACGTTGGCGTTGCTTCTTCTGCTGTTGGCGTTAGAGGTAATGATAACATAATCGGGCCTGATCCATCCTCCTCCACTTCCGGTTTTTCCTCGGCTCCAACTTCGTCCTCAGCCGCTGGAGCCCCCTGCACTGTGGTCAACACATTTTCACTTGGCGCCGCCAGCTCATCTGTTTACACCTCCGTGACATCTTCGACAAACTCAAGCTCGGACTTGTCCCCAACAGACGCAACTACTTCGTCTGCTGATACCTCCAACTTTGCCTGTACCAACGGTCATGGTCAGGATGAGGAAATGGACATTGGAAATGTAAAGCTGCAGAAGCTTGATACGAACTACAATTATCATCAAAACGGGGATGACGATAATGAAAATGAACACGTCAACATTGACGATATTGAGAATTTTGGAAACGGAGGTGTTCCAACTAATCCAACTCCAAGTGACCAACCAAGTATAATACTCAATACCAGAAGCGGCGCCATCAGTTGTTTTGGAGGCAATGGCCATGATGATGGCGTTACTTATACCACCACAGGAATGTCTGTAACTACAACGGGTAGCATTGGAGTTGGACCACCACCCTTGGTTCTGGTTCCCACCGATAACCACAGTGACGACGGCGAATCCCATCAGAACTTCATAGAAGACGAGGAGTCATTTGGAATCGACAGGGAACTTGAAGAAACTCGAAACACCAATCAGAGCGGTAACGCTAACGATGAAGACACGGAAAGTCAAAATCATAATCATGAAGTCACCACGAATTCAAACACCCCCAAATCCACATCCATGCCACAATCAACTTTAAATGGCGCCGCGATGCCTTCCGAAGAGTACCTGAAGCGTATCGGCTACAGGCGCAGGCTAACCATCTGTCCCTATTGCAAAAACCCGTGTAACATTAACAACCGCTACCGGCATCTGCAAAAACACTGTGAAGAAGTGACCCCGGAGCAGTTGCGGTTCGAGGAAAGCAAAAAAGGTTCAGTGGAGCACTGGCCCAAGCCAACTCTAGCGGATTACGAGAATTTTTACAAGGCCGAGGAATCCACTGGATATTTTGATATGGGTGTTCAGAAAGAGAAAATGAAGTCAGCACCAGCAGCAGCAGGGTCAATGAAGAAAAAATCGACTACAATTAATATTGTAGATGGGCAATCAACATTGTCACAATTGTCAGCGGGGAGAGGAAGGGGAAGACCAAAGGGAACGTTTAAGATATACAAATGTAAAAAATGCGACAAGAAAATGCTTAGAACGTCTTTCGAGTGGCATCAGAAAAAGTGTGTGAATAACCCGAGTGGAACAGATGGACAGCATGACGACCATGACGATGACGGTGTGGCAAGTGACAGGAGGTCGATTAAACCGGCCTCAACGACCCCCACATCAACCTCCATAAATTTTATGGCTACTCCTTCGACAGATGATTTAAATTCGCAAAGTAAAATTGGCAAAGATGGCCAATCAACATTGTCAAAGAGAGGAAGGGGGAGACCGAAGGGAACGTTTAAGATATACAAATGTGAAAAATGTAGAAAGAGAATGCACCGCATAGATTTCAATATGCACAAGAAGAAGTGCGCAAATAATTTGAGTGACACAGAGGACCAAGATGACGATGAGGACAATGACGATGGTGATAGAGGGATGAAACGCGCATCTGCGACCCCCTCCTCCTCTAGAAATTCCGTGGTTACTCCTACAAGAGTTCCAGATAAAATTGGAAACTGCACAGTTTGCGGTAGATTTATGCTATCCAGGAGCATTCCTCGGCACCTGCGGGAAGCTTGCATAGGTGTACCAGGAGGTAGGCATCAGTCACAGTCAAAGTAGTCGCAGTACAACGATTATTTTAATTAACTGTAAAGCCTATTAATTACTACGTTACCATTATTTATATACTATTGATTTAAAATCTTAATTTTTTCTCAGTGAGGGTAAAATTAAAAACGAAAATACACATAGACTTTTTATGACAATCATGTTCGCATAAATTATGAACTGTCAATTTTCTCAATAACAATTATAAATCACTACGACTACAATTTGATTTTTTTATAAATATAAATATTTGCATGCATACAACATGTTATCTTTATAGTTACTAATTTTAAATTTAAATACCCTTCTTAAATTTTTATATTTCAATTTTCTTTGAAGAATGTTAATAGTTGGACAAACTATACAAAAGTTGTCAATCAAAAGTTAATTTCCTTGAAAGTAAACTTAGTAATTATATTAAAATACATACTATCTACTTGGTAGTAATAATATTTTTAAGTAAGTTTTAAAAATTAATTATGTCCTATATTAAAATTGTAATTACATACGTATAAGGTAACTAATTAAGCAGAAAAACAATAATAAAAAAATAAAAAGGCATACTTAAAAATATAACAATTATTTTACAGCAGTATTTTATGTTCCATCATATCAATATACAACATTAACAGAGACGTATAGAATGAATGAGCAGTGAGCAGCGACGAACAAAGTACAAAGTAAGATACAGTTTAAAACATAATGTTTGACAATATGTTTGTAGGCGGGGCATTGTGAGACGAAAAATTTCTCAAAGGAAAACAGGCAGAAACAATGAAAAAATAATACTTTTCTCATTACTAATACCATGATACAAAAGATTCATTTCTTATGATGCATGACAAACAAACGCCCGCTTCAGCCCCAGCATTTGTATATTTAATTATTATTTTAACCAGTCTAAAATGAATTTACTTTTACTAACAACTCTTTTTTAACCCGTAAAGTACTATATACAAGAGAAAGAAAGCAGTAGGTACATATGTATGTATGTGCATAGATTAGGATATATCTTAATGTTAAATATCGAGTCAGAGACAACTGGAAAAGTTGGAATACTTCGCATTGCGGCAAGACCCTTGCCTTAAGCCTATTTCTGTGCATTTTAGAATCTGATAACGTTCATAGATACAACCGTAGTATATTTAGGTTAGCAAAATGAGATTGACAGTAATATCTATGCAAAAGTCGAAAATGACCAATGGAGTGCCGATTTCAAAGAAACTGTCACTACCAAATTTTATCGATAAAACCTTGAAGGATTTCCAATATTTCGTCAATTGTCACCGAAGCTCATGACTTATCACTACTTTTGAACGACCACCGAAATTTGGACAACCAAATGAATCCACGTAGTCGGCACCTTTTGAGAAAACCTTTCCAGCGAAATCAAAGCCAACTACGTTTACCAAGCTTACCATAAATATTAAATCCAGGCACACGGCTAAATTCAAATAGGCTCACTTTGTCCAACATTACGACAATCATGTAGAGCATTACGGAGATTGTAGCAATCACAGTGAGGATAGTTTGAGGTAGCAAAAGCCCGCCGTGAATATTATTATATAGATTGCATATGAGAGTTGCCTTCCGGTTCATCAGTACGAACTCCTGTAGGTCAACTGATGTCTTCATTTTCTCCAGTTTCCTAAATTGTGTTGGGAGACATTTTGAACTTGCTTGCTAACTTACTCACGCATAAGTTTTTTATACAAATGTAATGTAATGAACCTGTGAAGAAGTGTGAAAACGCCGACCATCTCCAAGTACGGTGAGAGCATTCCAATGAACATAAGTGTAACGGCGTGTGTAGTTCCAACAGCGATGAAAGTGTATGTCCAAACCAGAATCAAAGATTTCTTCATTATCATTGTAGCTAGGCCTCCGAATATACCTGGAACCATGTCAAGTATCACCTTTGGTACAAGTTTCCACGGTGTGGTCAAACTGATCGTGTCGCAAATTGCAACAAGAAATGGAAACATATGTAATAGTCATTCTTTGAAAGGCGACGATGAAGTCTACAATTAGTTCCCGGTTATCTATTTCACGCAATACTGTTCGTTCCTCTGTGAAAATGATTATAAAATAAAATAGTTCAAAGCTATTTACAACATTAGCTTGAAAGACTGAAATTCGTATTTCAAGCATACCATCAGTTAATGGACCCAAATGGAAGCTTTCTAAATCAAGTAGTCCGTTGTAAAATCCTGCAAAATCCCTTGAATTTCTCTGATATGTAACGCAAGTTATGATCAACATAATTGTCATTACAACAGCGAATGTTCTAACGCACTCGCGAAGCAGTCCGGCGTCTTTGCAAAAGTGCTGATAAATGAAAGAAATCATGCCTATCGTTAATATAATAGCCTGCCCTTTCCAATCACGTGTGTGATAACAATTCCTTGCATTTAGGTGGTAAACCAGAGCAGTTGGTTGAACTTTCTCGTTGGAACTTTCCCCAACATACTCGCGGCTTGTTATTTCAAAAGGGCCTTGAAATGCAGAAAAGTTTATTTTTCTGTACCATTCTAGCGCGGCTTTCATAGTTGCTATAATTCCAGTCACAACCAACATTTTAAGTAACAACCCAATTTGCTCTCCTTATTAACTTTTTAAATTTGACTACAACTTCAATAAACTTTGTGAAGTGAACTGTGAAGATGCAGAAAGAAATAATGAGCAGTTCGTTAATGACAGGTGACAGAAAAAAGCTTGTTCAATGATAATATCAGTGAACCGAATAGAGTTCAAAGTACCATATGTTTATCGTAGTGCACCTGCAAGAACTGCAAGCTTAAGCAACAGCTTTGTAATAAGAGTTTCGACTTACAATTAGCTCGTGTGCAGTTAAAGTGCATAAAAAATAATGCATACATGACCAAGTACATAATGGCAAAAAACATAATTTTGTATAAGTGCATAATGGCAAAGTACATAATTTTATAGTGCATACAACACCAAAAGTCATAATTTCAAAAA